>JAOTQE010100831.1:0-13923 GCA_025631205.1 Nesometra sesokonis
TGGTTGAAAGAGCGCCACATGATTAAAAATATTCCTACTATTCCAGCTTGCTGACGTCACTTTGCGAAATATGTTACAATTTATTAAGTGACATCACTTTTATGACGTCATTTTGCGATATAGTAAAATACTATATAGCAAAGTGACGTCACTGACAATTGTGATGTTTACACAGTAACAAGCGAGCCAAGGCTAGGCCCCTACCCTAGGCACTCCGATCAGTTAACTGACGACGATGTAGTGTCTAGGCCTAAACAAATTTATCCGCAGTAGACAGTGGAAACCCAAAAAAAATAAAATACAGTATGGTATGTCCGTTTTCCGAGAATTTTGTAGAGATTGTGGAGTGAAGTTTGAGGATGCATGAAGGACCCGGGCCAATCAGTAGGTCTCGATCGCACCTCCCACCCAGAGCCGCGTGAAAGGCCTAGACCTAAAGGTAGGCCTAGCCTAAGCCCTTTGTCTTGTTTGATGTAGAATATAAAACAAATATACGTTGCTTAATTTCAAGTTGCTAGTTAAAGCCATGGGCCTCAGTGCCTCCAAATAGTACTATTCACTTCGGGGCTGCGCCCCTCAATGAATAGTACTATTTGGAGGTACCTTTGCCCATAGTTTTAACCAGCAACTCTCAAGGCAACGTATATTTGTATATTATTATATGATATATTTATATAGTCCTTAAAGGACTAGCATCCAATCCAGGAAGAATATCAAACTCTCAAATGTTTCATACTACAGAAACTGGAAATAATCTCCAGTCCTATGAGCCGTTAAGTTTGAAAGAAGAACTACTCCATTTCTTTCTATTAGGCACAATTTTTAAGCCTCCAAACATTTTACTCTAAAAGCGCTGCAGTGCTTAATCAATGATTTACAGTATGTACTGACAATACACTCTGCCCTGTTTTTCTGTTGCCATTAGAAAGTTTATTGCTTCACCAAGTGACACGTAGTCTAGTGTTACAATAATTTGTAATTTAATTACAGTTATGTGAAATAATGATGGGCAAATTCACATACGATAATAAAAAATATAATTTACACAAGGTCTTCAAAGATTCCACAGAGAGCAATATTGAAACAGGCATTATCTATTTTGACAGAAAAACAGGCATATGTACACATAAAAATATACAATTTTGTTAAAAATGTTAAATATATTATGTTTTATAAAAACAGAATAGCCTCTACCAAGAATTTTTTTAAACAAGTGTGCTTTGCAAAATTCTAATTGGGAGAGGTGTTCGTAAGTAAGGAAGACTATAAACAATCACTAAAACATAAAATAACATTAGCAGATTACAGATGTGTTTATCTCTTAATTGTTAAATGTTGATTTTAAAAAAAAGTAATTAAAAGCATCATTAAACTAGTCATTTGGCCTAAATAAATCTTTATGTTGCCAAGCACAGAAATTTGGGTCTTTCTTTTTTTTAAACAACCATTTTTATGTCATATAATTATATGGTGGTATAGCTTTTAAATATTTCTTGAAATTCAGGGGTTGTTTTATGCATTTCTTACCATTTTTTTAAATGCATTTATTTAGCTAAAAATTGGATAATGTAATATATGTATTGGAAAATGTGAACATGATTTTCAAAGTTTTTAGTCGGTCGAGCTTGGGTAATAAAGACTTTACTTGGGCCTTATTATGAAACCATTGGAACAGTGTGTGACAAGAAATTCAACTGAAGAATTTAAGGGATATACTGTTTGCTTGCTACCTGAAGTTTAATATCTGCTTTTAATAGAATGCTTTAAAACTGTCAACAATATTTTTGGCAAATATTTTGATCTAAAGCTATAGAAAAAGAAAATTGTTAGTGCATTATACATCAATCAGACAGGTCAGGTGCTTCAAAATTGCCTTAAAAAAAATACTGTTATTAAAAAACGAGAAAATAAAGAGTTGTTAGTTAAGAACACTGACTGGTGCAAAAGTGGCAGTGTAGGGTGAATATGAAGCAAAGGATAGAGTGAATGAACATGCATGTAGTTTCAATTTCTTAGCCTACACAAAGAGAAGCATTCTACTGTACAAACCGACACCAAAATCACACCATAGAAACAACATTGAGAGAGGCATGATCTGACATCGATAAAAGAAACCAGAGCTCAATAATTTGTTACCTGATTTTGCCGAAGTAGAAATAATGATCATGCAAACTTAAACGTATATATATAAATGGATCTTTAAAATGCATCCCTACAGAGTTGGAGATACTGAGATAAAATGGAGATATGAACCAATGAATAAATGGAGTTATGTTGCACTTACCTTTTTTTAATCAGAAACATTGCCTTACTTTTATAATAATAACTAATTCTTCATAAAACACTAATTGTCTCATAAATACTTGCCTGATTTTAATGTTTTAAAGATTTACCTATATTTAGATTACTGTTGTATACCTATTGATTAGGTGAAGTAGCACCAGATTCTTAAAAGATCCAGACTTAAATGCTAAGTGGGGTATATTCACACATTGGGTGCTAGCTTAACATTTTGATTATTGTACTAATTTGTATCCTTCTCCTTGCATATTTGCACTATTTAAATCCATTCCTGATGATCCGTCTGTTACAGAATTTGGAGTAACATACAAATTCTGATGAAAGAGATGGCACAATACAGAGCATGATTCTTAAACGATACTCATCCTAAATACTAAATGTGTTCACCCATGCCTGTGCATAATTCAGCATATGACAGGCTGTGAGTTACAGGCTATTCTTCTACTTTTTTAATTGACACATGAAAAAAAAAAAAAAATATGTTTCCTTCCTAATTTAAAAATGTCTCTAACAAAAATGTCACTAATGACATGAAAATAAATAGACAAGTGACAAAATGAGCCTTATGATATGGTGTACCTTGGCGTGAGGTGAATGATGTTCCCGATATAATACAATGGGTTTGGCAAGCAACATCCAAGGTACTGCTCCTACTGCCATGAGAAGAATAAATATTTGAAGACCGTACTGTAGGAAAGAAATGAGCAGTCAATTGTTAATAGCATAAACTGATCCTGATGAAATGAATAGATGATATGTAGAAATATATTTAACATTATAGCAAATAAGAAAATACCAAGGGAGTACAATTATAATAACACTCTTTGTCCTTCTCATGGAACTGTTAAAATTATTAATAATCATTCTATATCAGAAATATAAAATTTAAATCAAATGCGAGAATGTAAATTTAAGAAATGTGTCTGAATCGCCGATCTCCTTCTCCTTGAATCTGTAATTAAGATCACATATCATTATAGAGGTAACTACATATTATTAGAGTAAAATTCAAATGAATGAATTTATGTAAATTATAATGTAGCTAAAAAAGGACTTAAATGTGTTTCAAGGGGGAGCTAAAGATCTAAAGATGAGCGAATTCATCCCTTCTTAGAAGCTGGGGTTTTATAAATCTCAAAAGGTTTGAAGGGGAAGGGAGGGGGCCTTCAAGCCGGGAACTCACTGCATTGTGCGACGGCTGCACGACTGTCGCTCCCTGTGTGTGTGGTTTCCAGAGGCGATGACAGTGTTCTAATCGTCGGCCAGAGGTTTTTTTTAGTGATTCAACAGGGAATTCACAAAAAAAAAACTGTCGGCCAATGAGTAGAAGACTGTCATCACACATGGAAACCACATGCACAGGGAGCGACGTGCGACTGTCATATGACCGTCGCACAACGTAGTGAGTGCCCGGCTTTAGGGCGCACACATCTCCTTCAGAGGTGGAAAACAATAAAATTACCATCGCAAACTCTACCCTTCTCACTTTCCCAATTCCTGCAAATGCCTTTGGAATGAAAAGTACTACAGTATCCTAGGTAGAAATGAACATGGCTTTGTGTAAAAAACACATTATATCTATATTTAGGGTGCCTGTTAAAATCATGGCATTTGTTCAATGGTGTGTATTGTAAAACCACACATGTAGAACCACTTTACATTTTACGCTTTTTGTTAGCACTCTATTACTTTTATAATTAACTCTATGCACATCAACTTTATCCAAGTAAACATAAGGTAGAAACTAGGACTTGTAACAGTTACCATCCATGGAAAAAAACCTAGAGTGCCCTCACCTGTCCACTGAACATCATATCACCCTTTGTCAACAGGAACATGTTGATCATCGTGATGATGAGACTGGGAGCCTGAGCAGACGATGAACCATCATACTTAAACCATTTGAAAATGATCAAGAAACACATGTAGCCAAAGATGAACGTCAAGAATATCAACTGGGGGATGAATTCACACCAAATGTTGATTTGCTTCTTAAAGTATCTGAAACAAAGAATATAGAATGAATAATTAGCATTAACTAGTTTTGGCCACAATGTGTAAACCTTAATCGTAACGAATGATGCCATAAAAATAATTTATAATTCATTCATAAGTGAAAGGTTTTATATAAACGACCATTTATTTTGAGATTCAAAGTGCTTGAGTTAGTAACGATTTGCGTAAGTACAGTGCAAGCACATTTCAATTTATTACAAAAAGGTTGAGCTATCGCAATAGGCTGTATTATTATTATTTAATAATAATAATAATACACCCTATTATTATATTCAACCACACTAACATGTGGTTGAATATGCCCAAGATGACACCAAACACCATCTGTGTAACACCAATGATGACGGACATTTCCATAATTTTAAAATGTAATAATTTTCAATAACACAAATTACAATAATACAGTATATACTCACGTGTGGTTGAATATGCCCAAGATGACACCAAACACCATCTGTGTAACACCAATGATGACTGACATTTTCATCTTATATGAGTTAAGGAATGTAATCTTGTTCTCAGACACTTGCCAAATCTTAATGGAATGAAACAATCAAAATTATCAATATCCATCAGTATTTTTTTAAAATAAATTCACTCTAGCTACAAAGGCCATGTCTACTCCAGTGAGAAAGACAATACTTTTCTAGTGAAACATGGTCTCTGACAGGATCAACCTTCTGCCATTTCTGATGCAATGGTAGAGCCATAACTTGTTAGATATGTAATGTACAAGGTAAAATCAGTTTGGAAGCAATCCTATCAATGTTAGAATGTCTAAACAAGACCGAAGAAGATGGGCATGGCTGCCAAAGACCTACATAGCTGGAAGGCCTGAAGTAAGCTCAGAAAATCCAAACAGGCCTACAATCTGGTAGAGGAATAATCGAGGCCCATTTAAAATAATCATGGAAAGTATATTTATATAGTAAATACCTTCCAAGCCAACAAAGGCTTAGGGCTGAACCCACAACAAAATTCAAGTTGTATACTTACAGGATCCAATCCAAGTGGGTAAGGTTCAGCAGCGACGTTTGGATTCAACTGATATGATCCTTCTCCTTCCAGAGTCACATTAAACATCGCTGATACATTCCATTTGGATCCAAATATGTTAATAGCTTTAGAAAATATATCATTATATATAAAGCCTGCATACATTGCAAATGCACCCATTAGTAAGATGATGTAACGACCACCCAGGAAAATCCCAAACACCTGTATAAAAAAAGAGATGGTATTAGTAATTAAAACAATTACAGTGCATTATGAATATTGAGTGATGACAAAAGTTTAAAGATATGATTTTTTTGTAAGTTGACGTATTCAGAAATGTACCATGTTTTAACTACAATTATTTGATATTATTCTAAAATGTGAGGTCTGACCACAATATGAGTCTCATGGTAGGAAAATTCGAAATTCAGTTATTGGTACCCTCCGATGGAGCACAATAGAAGCTGTAATCTAGATCCAAAGATATGAGATTTTGAAGTTTTTTTGAAAACACAGAGTCGGTTTTGAGAAAATCACCCATAAAGCAATCAAAAAATAAACAATTAAAAGGACTATAAATCTCAGAAAGTCTGCATGAAGGATACTTTTCTGCAGGAAAATTGACCTAACAATTATATTTAATTTATGTACCATAGTACTCACAGTTAATTAAAACTAAATTTCTCAAAAATTTGCCTCCAGACCTATTTTAGCGATTATCTCAATTTGATCTCACCTACGATGCGACTCATTTTGAATTCACAAATAAGATCAACTGTGTTAAGCTCACACTTTACAAAAATGATTGTATATTGAACTTAGTGAAGTTGAGAAACCTCCTCATTATCTGGAGTAAACAAAGCAAACAGATATTCAGCATACTCACAGATTTGTATTGTGATAGCTCTTGCAATAATCGGAAATTGGCGTTGTCACAAAGGCTATCACAATACAGTAAGATGTATGCGCATTCTCATACTGCTACATAGTATATATCATGTAGTGCATTAAAAATGTCCCCATTAAGCGTAAAAAATCCTTGTGTTGCCCAAGCACAACGCTTTTTGAAAATGTGGGTCAGTCAGTTGGGAAATCGTCTTTTTTTATTAGTAGAACCCTGTTTCTGTATTTTTGCAATTAGATTTTCTGTTATTCATACAGACTTGTTTTGAGATAACTTTCTACATTACATACAATTCAGTGGATCTACAATGCAATGTTACACCTATCGGTTGCCATGGACAGGCCGATTTCCAATTTTTGGGTCGACATCCTGGCTGCATTTTTAAGTGTGGCAGGGTGTGAATAGCATTTCGAGGCTTCACAAATGAAAACCATGGCAAAAACGGATGAAGAATTCAATGAAAATTGTCTAAATATCAAAAGGAAATATACAAGATGTGCTATTTACCTTCTGTCTTAGATGGTAAAGACGAAGCTATAGAGCACTTATGAGCCATAGAGCACTGTTTAGAAGTCCCATACCATGTGGTTAAATAAATAAATGAAATGCGGAGGCTAGGCAGCTCACAGGCTGCAGCTCAGCTCATCCTCGACTTTTCCATAAGGCACTTCAGAATTTGGCCTGTCTGTTGCAACCCATAAGTGCCACACCATATTGTGAATCTACAAAATTTTCAGTATAACTCCCAGTATTTTATACAATTTTCAGCATAAAATATCAAGATAAAACATATGTGAGGTGTCACCACAAAATGAGTTGTGCTGTACAGAAAAATGAGTTATTGCTGTACAGTATTTGGATAGAACATATTATAAGCTTTAAATTGGTTTTTAAATGAGGTTCATGGCTTCAGTACAACCTGAGAAAAATCAGTTTAAAAACATTGGTGTATGAAAACACACTTTGGAGAAAATCAACTTTAAAGATAAACAACTATTGACTTCCTGTATCTTTTTCCATTGATTTTGAAAAATGGCTTTTACAAAATGTAGTTCAAAAAAACATGTTTATTGTAAATAAACTTAAACAGGAAGTTTGTAATCATAAAATTTAATTATTAAACTTAACAAAACAACAGGAATCTCATTTTTGTGAAATCTTAAAATTACCTGGCATACAACACGACATTTTTTTTTTTCTTAAGTTTTTCTGATTTTTATTTTTATTGTAAAGCGCATTGAGGCTTGCAGAATGTGCTCTATCAAGCACTAATTATTATTATTATTATTTTGTCACAACACCTAACATATATTGACTACGATTTGGAATGATATAAAGGTCGGTCAGGATTGGCTAATAGAACAATTTTTTAGGCCTTCATGAACATCTTGCTATCACATTCTAAATTTAATTACCTCATCGTTACCCATCGTTTCTTGCAGTTTGCGTTCATTCAATACCAACCACAGGCCAATCAGGAACATGATAAATCCATGACCCAGGTCACCGAACATGACACCAAACAAAAACGGGAATGTAATTATGGCATATGGAGCTGAAAAACAAATAAAACAATAAATAATTAAATAAATTACAAATCTTTATAATAATGAACAATTGTTTTTCCCTCCACCAACAAAGTTGGTGAGGTTATGTATTCAATCGTGTTGGTGGGTGTATTTGTGTGTGTTCGTGTGTGTGTTTGTGTGTTCGCAGCATAACTAAAAAAATGTAATTGATAGAAGATTCTGACAAAATGTTCAGGGAAGTTTGAAAATGACCCAAAAAAACAATTGATCAAATTTTGGTGAAAATTTATGGTCACATGCGTCTGTGGGGCATCCAGAAAACATATACTGTCCACTTTATGATCTTTAGTGGGACTTCATGCTTCACTGATTTTTCACAGGAGCAAATAATTAGCTAGATCGCAATCAACTTTCCTGCTACTTTCTACTGTTCTTAGAATCACTATCGTTATTGAAAACAACAAATCGATGCTGTACTGTAGCTAAATTTTAAACAATAAAAATCTAAATCATTCTGGGTGGATAAGACTCAGAGAGTTGGGACTTCCTACTTACTGTACCATGAGACAGACTAAAGTGTAACATTCCCCCTGGATGTACCATTAATGTGGCAGGGGAATGTTACACTTTAATCCGCTTCATGGTATGGTGTAACATTCCCCTTGGATGGGTCAACTGAGGCAAGACGGGCAAAGTGTCTTTCCTAAGATACACGTCATTGTGACAGGATTCAATATTTCGACATAAATTATGTCTCATTCCTGATGATGACATAATTTAGACTTTACCTAAGCATACAAATAATGACATTATGAACTTCCAACTTTGTGATCCCAAGAGTATAAGTGGGTAAACAGCAAATTCACTGAATACAGTTGAAACATTATTCATGCCCAAAAAGGAAGTTATGCTTGTGTTCCATATGCAAGAAAAAATGTGAATAGACGGAAGTTCTATCCCACTAATTCTATTTGAGCGGTGGGTCAATCCATCAAGGTAAAATGTGCATTTTTTTTTCTTTTCTTATTGTAAATACTTCAAAATACACTAAAAATAGATAAGAATATTCAACCTTGCAGTTGAATGCTCTTGGCAGAAGCCAATTTTTTTTATTGGTATTGGAGGGGTATCCTTTCCAAAATTTACCAAAATTTAATTTCTTTTGAAATGTACTTATTGATTATTTGTAAAATAATAAACATGTTTAGTTACCTGCATACTTGTTTAATTTATTCTCAAATAAAAAAAGCCAACAATTCTTTCAGACTGATTAATCTGCTTTATTTGTTAGGATGCACCAAAAAACATCTAATTCTATAAGTTTGTATTATTTAATGTTTTGAAGTAGTAAAATGATATAAATATTGCAGATTATAAATCTGAATACAAAATAGTAACATCTAGAATATTTTAATTTTTGTTGACAACAAAGAAAGGAATGGGTCTTTAATATTAAGTCCAATTGCAATACCTGGATTGACTTCTCTGTAGTTGGCAACACCATACGCATCAACTATACTCTGGAATACAGCAGTGAACTTATTAGTGTTGTTGTACGTCGGTGGTTGCTCATTGGAGGTCATCTTGTTCAGGATAGATGGAACGCTTGATCCACTTTTCTCCTATCAATTTCAAACAATTGTGTGTTAGATAACAAATAAAAATTTTAAAAAGTAAAATAGTAATAGGAAGCCTATTCATTTTATCATGTTATTAAAATTTGTCAAACTAGTCAAAATACCCATCCCGTAACCTTGACCTTTGACGCCGTGACCCATCATCGGCAATTCTGGTCTGAACGAAAATGCTTCTACCAAGTTTAGCCAAGATGAGACCAAGGAGTAGCGAAAAACAGTTATCTGACCTTTGACCCCAATGACATTGAAAAAATGAACCCCTCAAGGTCTATTCCGCAGTGAACACGCATTCACCCACCAAGTTTGATGGAGATTGGACCAAGGAACTGGGAGGAGTAGAGGAACAAACAGACAAATGTTGCTCAAATTGTAGTATGATGCAACCAATCAGGGCATGGCCTAATGAAAAGCGGTAAAGTCTTATGGCAAAGACTACCTGAATGAAGAATTCACGTTTAAACATGGAATGACCCAGTTCTGGATGTGAAGAATTCCATTTCATCTCCATGTCCTCTTTTGTCTGCCTTTCTTCTCTCATCGGGTTGCCATGTTTATGTATCTTCCTTATTATTGTTGTTGTATAATCTGCTTAACACATGTCAAAGCCATTTTCATCTACGAAAGAAATGAAATAACTTACCGTCCCACGCCTCAAAGCAGCTTGAATCTGCTCCAGATCTGCCATTGGACACCAGCATTCTCCAATCAGACATTTCTGAGTGACATCAAGGTTGAACAGGTTCAGGGTGTGGTAGACCGCTTTCAGTTTGCGTACTTTAATGAACCACAACCTTATATTGCTCGCAGCAGAATGCAAGACTCGCTGGCGATGCTCTTCTGTTTGTCCCAAAACCTGTGAAGAATTAATTATTTTTAAAAAAGTGACTAGAAGGGAGGCAACAAAAACTGGGAGGGGGAAAGGAAACTGAAAACAGAATAGCCTCTGTTATTTTGAAATTTACTATATTAAAACTTGATTAAAATGTCATAAAATTAGTACAGTACCCAGTTATGTAAGATTATTTCCTTTGATTTCAGTTATTTTAAAATTTATAATGCTCAGAGTGCTTCACATTTAGGGAGGGCTTACTATAATACTGATGTAGGAAATTAATAAAAACAATGACACTCAAACATCTAGGCATCCTGTTATACATTTTTGTGGAAAGAGGAGATGTAAATAGAGTTTATTGTTCAAGGACACAGGTAACTTGACAACAAAGATTCAAACTCCTAAACTCATAGTTGGGGTCAAAACAATAACTGAAATTAGGCACTTACTGTGTTAAGATCTTCGATCCTTGTCATCACACCCATTGCCATTTCTCTGCGTTCACTTTGCATCTCTGGACATGGGTATAGACTTGCTCGGAATCTGTACAAAAATATAACAGTAATTTTAAAAGTCGTATTGAAAAATTATGGTAATTATGAAAGTAACGACACAAAGCTATTGAGGGGCTTTAATGATGGGAGAGTGTTTCAAATTATGCCAAACAGAAGATTCTGAAATAAATTTTAGGATATGAAGAAAACTCTAATAGTGGGTGGTCTGCCCACCTCTGCAAAA
The DNA here is from genome assembly GCA_025631205.1 of Nesometra sesokonis. NCBI lineage: Eukaryota > Metazoa > Echinodermata > Crinoidea > Comatulida > Antedonidae > Nesometra > Nesometra sesokonis. The sequence goes on from JAOTQE010100831.1 coordinate 10,954, forward strand.
TATAAATACATCACTTGGTAATGATCTGATTATCAGGGCTTTACACATCTACTTTTTTTTAAAATATAAACCATTGCATCTCAAGCAAAAACAATGAGAAAGCTTACTATATGGTGAGGTTTTTACGAAATTGCTCTTCCCCATAAGACATATAATAAATGCTAACATTCAACTGTCAACCATAAAAAATAGACAGTCTACTGAAGAAACTCATTTCTCATCTTGAAAGATGTAGTGGGTTCACATGAGAACTTGTGTAAATATTATTGGCAATAGCTTATGGCTTCCCCATATATGTATTATTTACTAATATAGTGAACTTGACAAAATGCAGAATTGAAATCACATGTAGGCGCCTACTATTGTCGTCAGCCTTCGTCGCAAGCGTAAGTTAAACAAGAATAACGGTTTGATAATTATTATATATTTAACATTCTTTTGTCATAAATATTATTTACATATGTTAAATATATTTTATGTTGTCAATGTGTTATATTTGGATTAAATTTACTTCCATTTATTGATAAATTTGGAACTTTTATAAAAGATTGGGGTTTAATTTTGTTGTAGCAGTAGTGTTAAAATATAACATGATTTGATTGGTTGGATTCTGGAAATATCAATCAATAGTAGGTGCTTGCATGGAATTGCACATTTGTGAGGTCTCACCACGAAATGAGTCACATTGTAGGTGGGGTCAAATTGAGATAATCACCAAAATAGGTCTGAAGTCAAATTTTTGAGAAATTTAGTTTTAGTCTATTATGAGTGCTATGATACTTATATTTCACTATAATATACTTTTTAGGTCACTTTTCATGCAGGAAAGTGTCCTTTATGCAGATTTTTTGAAATTTATAGTCTTCTATTTGTTTATTTTTTGATTGCTTTATTTGTGATTTTCTCAAAACTGTTTCCGTATATGAAAACTTCAAAAGCTTATATCTTGGGATATACTTATCCAATGAATGCCAGTTAAAGTGTAGATTACAGCTTATATTATGTTCTATTAGAATGTACCAATAACTCAATTTTGAATTTTCCTACCATGAGACTCATTTTGTGGTGAGACCTCACATTTGGGCTCTTTATTCTATGGAAGTTCACTATTTAGCCATTAAAATGATACATCTATGGGTTTCCTTGACTTCCATTCCCTCTAGAATTTACTCACTGTACATACACTTCTATTGACATATATGAAATATTTACCCTTCACAAATTTTCTTGACTCTGCTTTTCAGTTGTTCACCTTGGAAGAATATGATGAACACAGACTTGTGAACTTGGTCACCCTAGAAAAAACGTAATTATCAATTTAGTCAGAACAAGATAAACAAAACATAGTCTCAAAAATAATAATAAAAAAACAAATAGGTTAATTTTTTATAAAAAATCTGAACACAAGAAGCTCATAGTATTAAAGGAATTTACAGTGCTTGCTGTGTTTATTGGAGGAAATGGTACAGAAATAAAATCCGTTTTGCTAAACTTTGATGTGAAATTTACCTCCAAATGACTAGTTTGGAATCTGTATTACCCCTTTTACACTGCCAATACAAGTGAGGGGTCGTCCCTCACAATAGAGCGTTGCAGGACGTACAATTGCGGGACCAATTTGTAGTGTAAACGGTGTAAAAATTTGATTGCGGGGTGAACCGTCCCACAACGGTCCCGGGACAGCAAAGCTGAACGCATTCAGCTTTGATCCTTTGCGGGATGCTCCCGGGAAGAACCTGGAGTGGCAGTGTAAACGGTTCCAATTTCAAGTTCCACAACGGTTTTACATCCTCATCCGTTGGGGTAATAAATTCACTCAAAAGTAGGTTTGATAGAACAAATTATATATTTGTAAATCACTGTTCTAATAAATATTAATAATAGTAGAATATTTTATTACATTGTATGGGTAATTTTAGAAGTGATTTGTATATGTTTTGAAGTACCAGACAATCAAAACAGACGATAAAGGGAAAATCCCTTACCTACGTCTTGGGGACGCTGTTTAAATTATTTGTAAACAATTGTAAACCGGATCATTAGCAGTGTAAACTAACTCCACTGTAGTTAAGTGGATTCGTCCCGCAATGTCTGATCTGGTGTAAAAGGAAACTCATTCTGCAATGAAGTTTCATCTTGAGTTGTTGAAAGTGGTGATACTTTAGGTCATGTGAAAAATCCTTACTTGATAGGGTTTGATGTGATTACAAACAAAAAAACCCACATCCCCAGATGACTAGTTTGAAATCTGTATGGCTAGACTACTGCACTTGCATTTGGTAGCTTGGGATTAAATTCAAGCTCAGTCCAGACTCTCAATTTATTTGACAAAGAAACTGTCACATGCCTATATATGGTCATTACGATGTCACATCATGACCATACATAGAAATATCATTACCATATATGGATATAATCAAAGTTTTTTGTCAAATAAGTTTGATAATCTGGACTGAGCTTAATTATCTGGAGGGATGTGTTTAAGTCCCACTTGAGAACAAAAATTACATTTAGTATACTCAACTGTAATGAGTATTTGGTACACTTCACATCAGAGTTTGGCAAATCAAATTTTATTTATTAATCCCCATGATGCAAATAAATTATAATGACCAAGGTTTAATTTCATACTTTAGAGGTCAGTTGTGTAATGCCACCAAAAACTTTAAAATACTATACTAGATGCTCACATGGAGGAATAATTCTCACAAACATGTTTCATCCCGAGTTGTAGAGAATGGAGATTAAAGATCTTACAATGTACAGATAGCGCGCTGGCCGATTTTTGCATAGAATTTCTGTAATACGCATAAAACGCCATCTAATGCTCAAATCTACTCCTTATTTTGCAGGGAGTGCTATAAAATGTATTTTTTTATTTTCGTTTTATCATAGTTGTTTAAAATTATTATTTTGGATTTATTTTCAAAAGGGGAGATATTTATATAAATAAATGCGTGACCATCAATA
>JAOTQE010100864.1:0-13920 GCA_025631205.1 Nesometra sesokonis
ATTTCTTTTCAGTTTGATATATGTCAGGTTTTGTAATGGTTGTAATTATTTTATATCAAATGTTTTTCACTACTGTAGAGGCTCTGGGAGATGCTTCCCAGGAAATTTTGGTCTTCAGATGTCCGGAAACGTCCTCAGGGATCAATTCATGTCTCGATTGCTGAATATTTTTCGTTTTATAGACAATTTTAATAATATTGAAATACTTTACTTTCGGAAACAGTGCCACTAAGGCTCAGACAAGACTATAAAATTTTGTTTGACAAAAATATTTGATATGCCTATATATTTCATTTCATTTTATTTATTTATTTAACCACATGGTATGGGACTTCTAAAGAGATAGTGCTCTGTGGCGCATAAGCCAGAACTCCCGGACATACATACATACATACAAAATATTACAATTTACAATGGATAAAATTGGTAAAATACAAAAGTTAAAAATGTAAAATTAGATACAGGTTACTAACATATATATGGTAATAATGACATCATGTCATGACCATACATGTACATATCCTTACTATATTTGGGAATATTAAAAGTAATTGTCAAATAAAAGTTGATAGTCTGGACTAAGCTTAATATTTTTCATGATACAGAATAAATACACACAACACCTGAACCAACTGACATTAGCACTGAGTGAGCAGTTGGATAAATGGATAGCTAATTAAAAAGTTTGAAGGCCCAGGAATCATGGAGGCTCGGTGGGAATGTGATGTTAACATAAGCAATAGAATTATATCTCAAAATATAGCCAACTGTCCCAAAACTGACCATTCGAAAAACTGAACTTAACACTAAAATTGATAAAATTCAAAATTACACATTTATTTAGAAAGGTAGGACAAAAATGATCAAACTTCCCAATGGGAATGTACATGTAATGTTTTTTAAAGTTCCAAAATTTAAAAAACCAAATGGACTCTTTGGCCTTATATGGAGTACCAGACAAAATTGATGGTCCAAAGGGTAATCAGGTTTGGGAGAAATGACCAAACATTTTTAAAGTTCCAAAATTAAAAACAAGGTCAATGTGAGGTCTCAACACAAAATTAGTCGCATCGTAAGTGAGATCATTGAGATAATCATCAAAAAGTCAAATTTTTCATAAATGTGAGGTCTCACCAGAAAATGAGTCTCATGGTAGGAAAATCCAAAATTGAGTTATTGGTACCTTTTAATAGAGCATAAAGCTGTATTCTACACTTTAAATGACATTTATTGGATGAGTAGGTCATGCGATATGAGCATTTGAAGTTTTCCTGTATGGAAACGTGATTTGGAGAAAATTGCCAATAAAACAATCGAAAAATTAAAAGACTATAAATCTCAGAAAATCTGCATGGAGGACACTTTCCTGCATGAAAACCGACCTAAAAAGTATATTGTGATGAAATATAAGTACCATGGCACTCATAATTGATTAAAATTAAATTTCTCAAAAATCTGACTTCAGACCTATTTTGTGGATTATCTCAATTTGATCTCACCTACGATGCGACTCATTTTGTGGTGAGACCTCACAAATGTAGTTTTAATTAATTATGAGTAATATGGTACTTATATTTCAATATATTATACTCTTTAGGTCATTTTAATACATAAAAACACCCTTCATGCAGATTTTCTGAGATTTATAATCTTTTAATTGTCTATTTTTAGATTGCTTTATGAGAGATTTTCTCAAAATCATGTTTCCATACATGAAAATAATGCTCATATCTTTGCATCTACTCATCCAATGAATGTTATTTATAGTGTAGATTATTGCTTATATCATGCTATATTGATTGTACCAATAACCCAATTTTGGATTTTTCTATCATGAAACTCATTTTGTGGTGAGACAAATGTACTCCATCTAAATCGGTCTGTATGGAAAACTGGACAAATTGGTCCGAAGGTTGGTCAGTCTTGGGAGGGTTGGCCATACCTTCTACAAATTATTGAATATTTAAAATACTAAAACTAAAAATTATGGTTTGCTAACCAATCGACAATTATACACCCCATGGCTTGTTATGTCATTCCTTACAGCAGTGATAACTGCTTTAGCTTGTAACATCTTCATACTAGGTGCGCTACAGTGCTGGCACAAGACTGTAAGATTCCATGATTGGTAGAATGTAAGATGTTCATACTTGATGTGCTACAGTAGTTGCACTAGACTATAAGATTCCATGCTTGGTAAAATGTAAGATCTTCATACTTGGTGCACTACTGTACTTGCACAAGACTGTAAGATTCCATGCTTGGTAGAATGTAAGATCTTCATACTTGATGTGCTACAGTAGGTGCACTAGACTGTAAGATTCTACGCTTGGTAGAATGTAAGATCTTCATACTTGGTGTGCTACAGTAGTTGCACTAGATTGTAAGAATCCAAGCTTGGTAGAACATAAGATCTTCATAATTGGTGTGCTACAGTAGTACAGTAGTTGCATTACATTGTAAAATTCCATACTTGGTAGAACGCAAGATGGTGGAAATTATTGTCCACACTGAAACAATGCCAAGTGCCTAGCTGTTAAGATCGCCATACTACTTGTCAAAGTTATACAGTCTCATGTATTGTCCTAGCTTGTAAGGTCTTCATATATGCTAGACAGTTCATCTTCCGCATTGAAGCGACGCGTTGCAAACAAAACATTATTCCACTTTACAATCTTGCCATTTGACATTATCAGATCGGAGGTCTCGAACATTGGACCATCTAGAACTTCCTATAAAAAAGTAATTTATATAGATTATATATTTGCCAAAAATTAGTTATTTCTGCTGGATAAAATACAAGAATATAACTTTAATATGGTTAGTCATGTTTAGGCATTACCCTACAGCCTTCTGTTGTTTTGAAGTGTGTTAAATTCTACGGTATTTCGTTTTTGTTTTGTGTAAAGCAGACAGTACAACTTCCTGTTCTTGGTGTTGTGACCACAACTTTAAAAGCATCCAGCATCACCAGTTTTCAAGGGATGTGTTTAAAATTTCGTAATTTCCTACAAATGCTTATAGCTCACTTTTTAAGTTAGACACCAGAGTGCCCCTACAGTAACACCTATAAAACAGGGGTTTGACCAATTATAGGGCGTTACAACTGATATAACACCTAACAGTCTGTTGGGTTGGATTGGAATACTTCGGTGTGATACACCAAGGAGAGCTTCCAAAGGAGCCCTTAATGTGGTGATTGGGCAGTACACTGGAAGATAATTGCCTACTCTAGTCTGAAGAGTGTACTGTGTTTTTTTAACATGGATGTGAGCAATGTTGTACACAGGATCAATGGCTTTCTGTCTCATCTGAAAGACGGTCATGCTATTAATGTGAATTTCAACCCTTGTGGTATTCGACTGAACCGGGGACCAGCAAATCTTCATAGTTCAGCTCACAGCATAGTGAGTGTAACAGATGTATTAGTTTGTATCTGTATAATAATTGATGAATGCTGCCACCTATCGGTGAACCCTTTATAACTGACAAGGAACGAATAAACACATGAACTGAGTAACCAAGTGTCACAGTGATTCCCACCAGTTCAACCAAATGAGCTAAACACTACTCTCATTGTTATAATTCATTGTTGTAGCAAGTCATGAGTTTAAATCCTGTTTCAGTATTCAATTTTTATTTTTTTTTTCTATTTTAAGATATTTTAGTTTTGTACAAATGACCAATTATTTAACAGACAATCTTTACGGTCAAATTAAAATTGAATAGAGATAAAACTCAATTTAATGTGTGGGCCAGTAAGTGGTATCTCTTGCTTTAATAATACATCTTTTTAAGTTCTCTGAAGGTCTTGTTATAATTTGAAGCTTACCTGTAAATTTTTAATTAGTTGCATTAGTACAGCCAACATATAATGAGCTTCAGTCGTTTCGATTACAAGTGTTCTGTAATCATTTTGTGTCGGTGAGTAAACCTCAAACTGGATTCGTTTGTCATCTTCTACTTGAGACCAGCTGTAAAATTATTGTACAATCAGTAAATAATTGCAAATAAACTATTTTTAGGAGATACATTAATAACTAACAAAGATGTCCACCCTATATGGGTACCCCTTAATAGGTGTTAGCCTTAGTGTTAAAATACACTTCCCATTGTACTATCTGAAGACATGTCCCTTCAATATGATATCTCCTGAATAACAGATGTTGTGTTCCAAAGAGCAAGGCAAGGATTGGGGGGGGGGGAAGGGATCATTCTAAAAATAGAAGAAAAATTGTTTTTGCCCATGGAAATCTATAAAAAGTATGGGCGGCGGAAGAGGGGGATGGGGCGGACGCGTTCCCCCCAGTAATAATTCAGGGGGGGGGGGATAGTTCTCCCCCTGAAATGTCACTCCAACTACAAAATTCACAATTCACAATTGAAAAACAGCATAGAAATATGTTAAATACGAATATTGCGGCCAGGAAAGCACAAATTTAGAGGCAGTAACATTTTTTTTTTTCTCATTAAAATGTAACCGGGCTGGGGTAGCTGAGCAAAATTTAACCTCGTTCCCCCAATTCAAAAATGTTCCGCTGCCCCTAATAAAAAGGGCTACCAGTTAACCAAGTCGTCTTTAGTCACTTATTATTTTGTATACGTTACCTTGATATTTTTCGCAATGATATCAGAAAATCTTTCTTATCAAAGCGTAGCCTGATGCCTCTATCAAACATAACCACAGAGAACTTGCTCCCAGGGTTCAGCTGAAGGACGAAAAGCAAACAGAAAATAAAATACATTTTTACAATTGTTTATGTTCAAGAAAGTAAAACATTGTAATACGAAATAGAAGTGGACTGTTTGTTACTGAAATTTTCAGAAGCTCAAAAGCTCTTTTCATACATATTCATGTCTGTGCTGCGAAATATTAACTGAACTATTGCGTACTTAACGCATTTTATAATACGAACAATCATATTCCTAAAATTACATGCGTGACTGCAAGAAGTAGTTTACTAGCCCAACCATGTGTATATTGCAACAAACTTTGAGAACAGTTGTAGATCTGACAAATTCACAACACACCAATTGTCATAGTCCTGTAAAAATGGGAAATCTCTTCATGCTAAGATTGAACAGAATTTTTGTAATCTTCACATTTATAATAGTGGTACACTTCTGCTTGTGAATGTGCGTTGAACATACACAAATAAATACTATAATATTATTATTACTAGAGTAAAATTATAAACATTAAATGAAATGAAAAGTAGCAGCACAGTAACAAAAAAAAAAGGAAATGCAGGACTCACCTGAAAAGATTTAATTTCAAAGTCTTGTCCGAGGTCACAACCTTTGAACTCAACTGCAAAGTAGTCTTCAATCTCTTGACATATACTAACATATTGATGATACGTTTCAGATTTAGGCACTGCTAATTCTGAAAAGACAATTAAAAACATGTTTTTAAATATCTAATATTAATTTCATTATTTTTTTGGTGAAAAATACAATCAAAGTTTGAAATTATTTTGTTTTACATTTTATTAAACCATTCAAAAATAGATAGTGTATGTTTAGACACATTCTAAGACTTCCAGAAAATTCTCCCGCCTTTATCACGATAGTTTTTGCAATTAGGTACAAAAAAGTTTGATACCCATGTTAGGACAAACAATGTTAGATAAGATTATAAAAATTGTCATTAAAACAGTTGACCATAAAATTTATCAACACTTTATTAATGTTTGTACTGTTTAGCAAGGTCCATACACTTTAAAACAAACAGGGGGTGGGAAGCGGGCAAGTACCGCAAGTTAGGCTGGGCTCGGTCTGAGCCTACACATGGTCAAATATTTTACAGGAATTTCAATTAGTGAAAAAATCACATTTCTTTTTTCCAAGACATTTACGGAATTCAAGGAGCAGTATAAATTTAAAATGTACTATGGAAATAAACAAATATGAGCGTTTGAATTGAAAGAGGGTGGTGGTAATGCTAATGGCTTGACTAAGCCTGATAAGAAGGCCAAAGAAGAAGAGTAGCAATTTTGTATGCATTCACTGCCTAGATAATTTGTAAGGTCTCACCACAAAATGAGTCTCATGGAAGGAAACTTTCTAATAGAGCATAATATAAGCTGTAATCTAAACTTTAAATGACATTCATTGATTTAGTATCATAATAGTGATTTAAAACAAAATACTGTATCTCAACAATGTGATTCTAGACCTATTTTGGTGATTATCTTAATTTGATGTCATCTACAATGTGAATCATTCTGTGGGGTGATCTCATATTTACCATTAAGCTTAGCTTCAACATCAGCCTCTGGTATCAGTCTGCCACTAGAAATATCATGTTTAGCTTGGTGGTACAAAAGGGTTAGAGCGCCCTCTATTTCCATCAATGATTTCTCACTTTCAAGATCAAAGCACCATTTTCTTAAAGTCAACCCTGTAAAAAGCAAGATTTAATAATTAATAATTGAATGAAATAATAATCAATTAAATTAATTATCAATGAGCCAAGTGAACAAATACCCCAGATTAAACTAATTGTGTAAATAAGAACATTTGAGGTATGATACAGAAAAACCACCAAGTTGTAGGAAAATTGAAAACTGAGTTATTGTTAAAACCATATTACACTTTTCGCAAGATTTAAAATGAGTAAATTATTAAAATCGGATATCTATAACTAAAGTTATTGGACAAGATATACATAAATTTCCTTTGTATTTGTTTATATTTCCAGTTGTTTATTTGCTTATTCCTCAATAACCTCCTGTGCGACAACTTGGTAGATTTGCCATCTAGCCTCAGTTCAAATAATTCTTAGTTAAATGTAAATTTAAACAGTCAAACAGAAAGGATAAGAACAGATATTGTAATGCTTATTTGCTTTAATATATAATTCATTGTACACTTTACAAATTTTATAATAGTGTAATCATGAAAATTATGCTTGCCACATAAAATAATAAAGATCGTTTTTTAATTAACTTATTAAACTCAGATAAGATGTATGATGCATAACCCAAGTATTTAAATGCATGCTATCATGTTAGGATTCAATATTTTGGCAATAGTTATGTCATCATCTGGAAAGATGATGGCATAATTAATTAAATTATCAATCAATCAATCAATCGATCAATTAATGTCAAAATATTGAATCCCAAAATGATGAGTATTTTAGCTCCTTAAGAATCTGCTACGGCAGACCTTTACATTATCTGCTTGTATTACCGATTTTAATGGAAATGGACAAGTCTTTTAGTAAAAGAAAACATCATGTATCAACATCAATAGGCCCAATGGTCAGTGAACTCCATGCTATGGTTCTACAATATGTAGTGGTGCACCAGGAGTGGCTTGTAACAAGCATTATACCATATATTTATTACTTACGGCTAGATGGTGAACTTCCACCAAAGTGCAATTCCATGGAATCGCCTACTATTTCAGAATCCAACCAATCAAATCGTGTTACGTTCTAAGGCTGTTGCTATGTCGAAATTGCGCACGCGCAATCTTTTATAGAAGTTCCAAATTTATTAATAAATGCAAGTAAATTTAATCCAAATCTATAGATATTGACAAAATAAAATATGTGTGACAGATGTAAATAATTTTTATAACAAAAGAATGTCAAAATTACAATAATTATAAAACAGTTATGATTATTTAACTCACAAGTTTGTGACGGAGGCTGAGAAATCAAAATAGTAGGCGCCTACATGGACTGCCATTTTTACAATGGATCACCATCTAGCCGTAATAATACATCTATGCATCATACTCAAATATCGTTATCATCCCAATACCGACCTTTGGGAAAACCATATTTTACTTTAACCCGAATATTCTTCCTAAAAACACCAATGTAAATATTGGTCAACTGAACTCTCAAAACTGAACTGTCCACAAAACTGGACAAAGGGGATGGTCTAAAGGATAGATGGTTTTTAGAGAGTTGATGCTTTCCTGTATATCGCTATGATTAGGGTTAATTAGGCCATGTTAAAAACTATTAAGGCCACCGCACACGTAAGCCAACGGCTCGCGTGAATAGCCACTCATGCCACTGCTGCAAGCTAATAGCTTATGTGTGCGGTGAATTTACAACGGTGCAGCATAAGGTTTTTAACATTTGATATTCCACAGCTACTCGAGCCAATGGTGCACTGTGTGCGGGGGTTGTAAGCTTTACCCTTCAGCCATTTATATGGCAACAGGTCCACACTGCTAGTGTTTGCACGAGCAAATTTACAACATTATGTCTACGCACATGCATTAAAGTATGTAGGTGTGCGAACATAAAGCAGCGCGGACCTGTTTCCCATATAAATGGCTAAGGGTGAAGCTTACGACCCCCGCACACGATACGCTGTAAGCATGAGTAGCTGTTAAGTATAAAACATGTTAAAAACCTTGTGCTGCACCGTGGCTTAATGTTATTCACGAAATGTTTCATACCTTTTGTATCAGAAGAGATGCATTCAGTACTTTTAAGTTTTCTAAATGAATTTGAAGTGTCTTGGAACAAGGCAAAGCTCTTTGCATGATGACGATTTATACCTGTGATAATAACAAAAAAAATAAATATTAAAATAAAATTGAATACAAAAGTATGCAAATCAAACAGCTGACCATTAAACAATCATATTCAGTTGTCAGTAGGAATAAAAGTCAGTTCATCAAACAATTAAATCAATCAATCTCATTCTCATCAATCAATCAACCACATGACATGAATCAATCAATCAGTAAATCACATCAATCAATCAATCACATAAATCAATCAATCACTTCATTCAATCAATCAATCACATCAATCAATCAATTACATAAATCAATCAATCACGTCAATCAATGAATAAGTAAATTACATCAATCAATCAATCTGTTAGTCATTTATTCAGTCCGTCAGTCATTTAATTTCAACATTTCAACTTTATTTCAGACTCATGGTTCATATCAATAATACATACGACATGAAAACAAATAATGCAAGAAAAAAAGTACTAAAAGTATTTTGTAACAATACTAATAAACTGTACATGAAAATATATAATACTTATTTTACATAAAGTAGATTACTTATTTCTTATACAGCATTGATTTGGATTGTGGATTGTGTTTAAAATTGTAATCACCAAAATGTTATCAGAGACATACAGTTTACTCATATACCCATACACTTATTTCCTCAGAAATTCTTAAAATGACGGGAGACCTGACGAAACAAACACCTCTCCAGCAATGCATGAACTCGGTTTCCCCAGTAACATTCTTTGAGAATTGTTGTAACAGACTCTATATGAGTTAAGGGTTTTCAATTTATAATTACACCATATTGTAGATTGGCAAAGTACATGTTAATACAATAGGTTTTAAACAGCATATACTTCACATTATTAGAGCATTTGTAAAACTGTCGTTTTAAACTATTACTGCGTATTACCTTGTAATTTTCTAACTTTGGGACAAAAACACATGCACATATATTTTTTACACTTAAACATTATATCATGGTTATTAGCATGAGTCTCACACAAGGTAATAAGTAACTGTAGTCGAGAGGGTAAAAAAACATCGTCAGCGTAACTAATATGATTAAAAATCACACCATCATGCCTTCAACCAATACCACTACTATGAAGTGTTTCATTCAAGGAATGATTATAAATATTTACAGTTGTGGAGAATCAACCCACCGTGATGGACTCCATTGGCAACAGAGAACTCAAAAGAGTAAGTGTACCCCCATCTCACAAGAAATCGCTGGGTTAAATACCAATTTACAAGAATTCTTATTACTGCATATTCGGTACCTAGATTAATAAATTTACTGAATAAGGTCCAGAAATTTCCTCAAGTTTCACGTTTCAAAAAAAACATTTATTTACTTCCTTATGCAAAAAAATCAGTTAATATAAATTAGGCCTATAATATTTTTCTCACACAATTGATTGAGATACTATAAATGTAAAAAAAGGAAGATGGTAGATGAACAGGAAGATGATTATCTTGTGTTGGGCCAGTCAGGGACAAACAAAAGTAGTATAGAAAAGACAGGACAGTTTACATGGGCGATACACCAACAAAACAGCGAACAAAACAAACAAAAACATTAAAAAAAAGAACTGAGTCGATCAAATGCTTTAGATGAATCTACCATTTCTGTGGTAGAATTCAATAACTGGTTTCAGTACAAAGATGTAATAATCTATAATACAGTATTTATTACTTACCTAAGTTTCTGCAAATTTCTATAACTACATCATCGACTGGCATTGTTGGTCCAGGTATTGGGATCTATAGAATTGAAGATTTGGAAAGATCAAACATAGATGTACATTTACAAAAAGTGGATTTACTATTCATATTTATTTTTCAACCTCCAAAGTGGTTATGGCTATTAACAAGGCCGCACATGGTGGACAGCTCTAAGTGGGCGACCTCTATAAAGAATGAACAGGAAAAAAGATTTTAAAATATTGCATAACAAAGCAAAAACCATTTTTTGTTTGCCTTATAAACAGAGTTTTTTTTATATAGATTACGCTAATCAATAAGTGACACAGTGCTAGTTAACTGTGCATTATGTCTCTGCAAAAAGGTGGCACTTAACATATTTTTTGAAAGCATCAAGAGATGTCTTTTTGCAAATAAAAGATGGATGGTCATTCCAAAGTCCTGTATTCAGCAGCAGTAAATGATCTTGATCCATATTTAGAATATGATCTATCAAAAGTGTAAGGAAATTTTCTGAAGTTGACCCAAGTCCTCTGTCTCAAATATCTAGAAATAAATTTGGAAATATATGAGGGGTATTTTTCTTGTCAAATTCAAACAGTGCAATATTCACCTGTCTGGATTATGCAATACGTGATTCAGCCCCACCCCAACCCCAAAAAAATGGGTTGTGTAGGTACTGCTAACATTCAAAGTAAAACCCTGGATCCACCCCTGAAAGTATCTCATTAACCTCCAGGATTCCTCAATGTTGGTGTTTGAGAGAAGAAGTTCTTCTTTTCTAGAATATTTTAAAGCTTAAATAAGAATAAAATTGGCAAACCTTTAATGTTTTGTCTGGTAAAATGGTCACGGCAACCTTTTCATGCATCTCAACAGGCTGGCTTGAGTTCTCAGGGTGGATGGTACCATCGCTGTCACCAAACAAGGCAGAGGAAAGGCGCTTTGACAGACGTTTCATCATCTTGAACCTTGCTACTTATAGAGATCAGATTTTAGTATATCCCAGAGTTTTGTGTAGTTCTAACAGCAACAACTCTCTAAAAAGAATAATGATATTAGGTCATACAATCACACATAAATATTTTAAAAAAGGTATGGTACTGCAGTTTACCATATAACAGTTTTATAGCAACTAATGTACTATATAATGCAGGGTCTAATAGACTGTTAGCAATTTTCTTCACCCATAAATTCACTAAGCTCCTGTTAATATCCCCGGCCTGAAGGGTTTTTATTAAATACAAAACTAGACTAAACAACCAAACTAGCCAATAAATGTACAATATTTGAGAGTTTTACCCAATGTTTCACTTATAAACAAGACTTGTAAATTCAATGGTTATGCATGCAAAACAAATAAGATAAATTACATTTTAAAATATACACACTTTAAGAAAGTTATCCAAGATCCAGGTAAAAGTAGTAAATTCTTTACCAAGTGAATGACTCACTATGTCACTTTAAACATTCGCCAAGTCGCCAATGGCTACTAGAACTCTCATTTGGCTAAAAAAAAAAATGACCTCTTTTGCCAAATTGGCTAAATGAAAATCCCCAAATTCCAACTTTTTATCAAATGTTTATCGTTTTTAAAAATTTGGCTAAAGAATTTATAATTTGGCTAAAAGAATTGTCAACTTTTAGTCAGTCTGGCTAAGAAAAAATTGGCCCTAGCCCTAGATTGAGCATCTCAACTTCTGACCTCTCAATAAGGATTCTGAACTACAACCGCTATACCACTGCTACCATTATCAGAGACCTAAAATTTTCTATAACCCCTTTCACACAGAACTGTAAAACGGGAATATTGCGGTAATTCGTAAATGCCGGCTTTAGTCACAGTGTGAGGGTACAATCATATTTTTACAGTATAGGAAACATTTAAACAATTTAAATATGGTTTACCAACTAAAAATACTAGGCCCACTATTTATTTATTACTACTGAAATAGATACTCTTCAATAACGTACGACGGTACAACTTAAACCTAGCTAGGCCTAGGTGGTGGTCTAACCCCATAGGAACGTCTTCCTATTATCTGGGACTCGGCCCGTTGAGCCAGCTGATATTTTAGGCCTAGCTAGGCCTGGAAAATACACATCAATTTTGAAGGTGATACACTAATAGTTTACTCACCAATTTATTAAAATTTTATTTGTCTACTAATCAGTGTTTTATAAAGTGTACGAAACATGCCATCCCATGTCTTGACAGTATATGATTAATAGTAAATAAAACAAAAACAACACTGCTTTGCTCCTCTGAGGCTGTGATTTAATCCTCTGATCGACCAACAAAAATCAAAACATAAAAAGTGACGTCTTTAATTACGTTGCGCCCTCTCTGGAAAGGGGGTGTGTCATTTAATTTCTGGTTAATTCCATTCATCTAATAAGTAGTGATGACACACCTCTTGGACCAGTTTATTGACATACGGGTAATAAAAGTTCTACTGTTGTAGAACGTAATCTGAATTCTGTTGGATTTTTGTGAGTAATTGTAACACGGAGATATTAAGTAAAAAATTTATCATTTATTAAATAGTGGTCGCTAGTTGGAATTTAATAATTATCGAGTTGCTACTTAGGAGTGGACATTAATTAATTAACTCCCTACACTTTTGCGTACTGCATCTTGTTATTTGGTCTCAATTGTAAAATCAAACACACATTTTTTAAATAATACTGTATAATAGGGTCAGCATAGGCCTCGGCTAAATTAGACAAGAACTACACTAAATTGTTCCCCAGTATTTAAATTGAATAGTGTTTGTTTATAATATAAAAAATAACAGTGGTACAATTTATAGTCAGAATAATTCAATCTATTTTCTAATTTTTTTCTCATGGTAAATTATTAAAGGTCCACTAATCAACTTCAAGTAAGAAAGTATAATGCATACAAGCAATGAGATACACGCCATCGTGACAGGATTCAATATTTCGACATAAATTATGTCATCATCATTATGTCATCATCCTGATGATGGCATAATTTATGTCGAAATACACGATGTTGTGTACCTCATGACTTGTACTTTTAATTGCATTGCCATTTAATTTTCTCAAGATTCAATATATGTTTATTTTACCTTTTTTATTGTTGAAACAACCATGACTAAATGTTCGAAATATTAACTTTTTTCCTTTATTTATTAGGCTATTTATATATCCATATTTTACCTTTTGTACCATGTATAGTTAAGGGGGATACCATTATATTAGCCTCAGGCCATAACGGCTATGGGGCTATCTGGTATCTCCAGAATAACTTTGTATCCGAATTTTCATAAATAAATATAAAATACTTAAACTGAAATTAAATCAACTGTCAAGTAATACTCCCTTTAATATCAATGGAATACTCTGAAATTTTGCCACGCGAAGCAGGTTCAGTTCGCGCTGGTAAAAACTGGTTAGAAAATTGTTTTGTAAAAATCATAACAAACTTATCCACTTTAAAATAGGGGTGCATACTTTTACAACAATGTAATGAATTGTTAAAAAATACAATAAATAAGTGAAAAAATGAATTCTTTGAGAATAAACTCTGCAGCCACATCTCTCATTGAGATCATTTTGGGATTTGGATTTAAAGTTAGCAGAAAATGTGACTTAATGAAAGTTTATTTTTTTTTTTTTACGAAGTGGTTAAATTTACGGCAGTCTCTAGCCTTTTTTTTTTTTTTTTTTTTTTTTTTTTTTTTT
>JAOTQE010100875.1:0-13920 GCA_025631205.1 Nesometra sesokonis
TGTTGAAATATTGAATCTTGTCACGATGGCGTGTATCTCATTGCTTGGAGTATGCATTATACTTTCTTACTTGAAGTGTCAGCTGCTTTACGTAAGAAATACATAAGATTATGCCAAAGTTAGCCAATAAGAAATAAAAAAAATCCAATCAAATTTTCAAATTTATGGTTTCTTACAACATTGTTAAACGGAAAGGCAAAAAAAGGGTGAATTGAACATCCCAAGGATATTTTAATAATAATATGAATGCAAAAACATCTTCAATGCAAATAGTATAAAATAATCTAATACATCTATCTATAGCTTTAGTTAGTATTTGAACTCTCTTATATGAACTCTCAGAGGAAACCAGAAACAGGATAGCCATTCAAAAGTTTGTGGTTAGTAAAGTAAAAACTTCCTAACGGATATAGTTATAATAACTATCCTTAAATAATGCTTGGCTGACTTGAAAACTTGGCAAAGATATTGCCTATGTGTTATATACATTTATCCAAAATTACATTCTTGTAAAGCATTCAATTCAATCAGTTTTATTTTGGAAACACATCTACCACTGCATTTGTATTTTTTTCTTAATGACTTGGGTTTTTCTGTGCATAATGACTGGAATAAGTTAAATTGAAAACTAAATTAAAATAATTATTATGAGAAAGTATTTTTCTTTGCTATCCCCCACCCAACACTCTAAAGGGGGGGGGGGGGAAGATGCTCAAGGCCCAAATGTTATCATTTGTATCCTAATTTTAATATTTTTTCCTCTGAGGGGACATTCTCGAGCACCCTGAGCACTCCCTGGATACACCACTGAGGTTAGTTTTACCGTGGTAGTATAATTATACAACCATACAAAAAAGTCCATTGCAAACAGCAAAACATGTGTCATTTGAGTCATAATAATATGAAATTGATCTCATTAGGCTGTGTGGCAATCACCAGTATGTTGTGAAATTGGATAACTTCTAATAATTGTTGATTTTATAAGTAACCACATCAAATAATAAAAAAAATAACCTTTGAAATTACCCATGGTTTTGGTGAAACATCCTTTTTCAAATCTAGTGTGATTGTGGTTTAGGTTAGGAATGTGATGTAATATTGCAACATCAACATGATGGGGCTCATATATTATATAGGCCTATACATTAATAATAATTTCTTTGAATATAGTTTGTTGACTTCTCTTCAATTTTTAGCTATCTCACTCCATGTTACTTATGTATCTTATGACAGCAATGTTTGGTTGATTACATCTGTTAATGACCCGTCAAATTAATAGGTCCACTTCCGATTCATACATCAACATCATTTTAATTACAATTTACCACATTGACAACAATGTGATACAATTTCAATCAAATTAAGTCAGCCATTGATTGTAGATTTTACTATGACTTTTAATGACGTGCATGTTGATATGGGCCTACGTGGATAAATAAACTATAATGATAGTCTAAAATATCAAGGATTTTTATCTACGTGTATGGTTAGACCAGGGAACAGCAGCCAGTGGTGACGCTAGGGAGGAAAACAAAAACTACTTTTTCTTCAAGAAATGTTTATTTGATACATTTTTTTACACTGGATCATAATGCAGACACACACAATGAATAAAAATATCAAAAAAATTTTCGTCATTTTATAACAAAGTAGACACAAATAAACGTTTGTCGGTAAAGTCATGAATTTTTCTTGTCAAGGATGGTATAAATACTAAAGAGCATGGGTTTAGCAATAGCCAAATATGTTAAGATAACGATTTATCATACCCCGGTAATACCAGGGGGAAGGCTGTTTTAACAACAATTTATTACCCCCGGTAGTACAGGGGGCATGCACTAAAAGGGTTAATCAGATTTTCTAGATATTTCATGATATTTTTTCTCAATTTCCTTCCCTTCATAGTAAATGCTTTCACTGCCTACTGTTTCTTATTACTGGTCGCTCTTGTCTATACCTACCTAGAGATGCAACGCGAACAAAATAAAACAATAGATGTTTTAAATAGTAATGTGTAGCACAGTTGTGTATAACATATGTTAAGCTAGGCTGCTTTTATAATTTTGTCAGCACAATGAAAAGAATTTAGGAGATCCATTATAAATTGCCTAGATTATATTTTACATAATGCCTAATGTGATAATTCCAAGGACAGTTAATTTTATTAGTCATCAACATACAAATTTAAAACAAAATTGCCATTATAAATATTGATATTAATTTCATGAGTTATGTTGCTGTTGTTGTTGGGAGTGGTTGGCAGAGCGTTTTTGCGATTCTGATTCCCAATCAAAAGGTTGAAAATTTCGACTCGCACTTTCCAGTGGCTGTGTGCCCTTGGGTAATGGGTACAAAAAACGTTTCTAAAAAAATAAGTAACCAATGATGGACCAATATTACATTGAATACTTACACTCTTATCTATGGAAAAAGCTCCATTTTCTTGGAAAAGATTTACAGTACTTCAATATAAGCAAGTCAAGTTTGTATGGATTGGGAAGAGCAGGAAATATATAACTTCATTTAAAAAATATAACCATCTAAATTTAATGCTGCTAATTGGTTACTTATGGCATACAAGTTTGAATATTGGTGTATGAAATTATTTTGCAAACTTATATGAACAAATGTAAATGTGAAAATCTATTTATAAGTTAGTTATCTACAATACATTCTATTGAATTTAAGTTTAGTTTAGTAGCGTTATGGCTTTTTAACCACTTCACAACTTTTTCAATAGAATAAGCTTACTTTTACATTGACATTGGCCAAAAAAAAATTGTATTCATAAATTTGTCATTTAGCAGTACAGTGGTCTATTGTGTTAGTTTTGAAACTAGAAATAGAAATCTTGAATGGCAATTGTTTGTGAAGTAACAGCCTATTGTAAACTACTTACTTCCACAGTAAACATACTTACTAAACGTCCAATCAACTTATAGCAAATCAACATAACCAAATATGGAAAGGCAATTATGCATAACCGCAACACTACTAACTGGCTTGAATGAGCTTACACTTAAATCCACAAAATATCAACTAGAATCACCTCATTATAACAGTGTATCTCGTGACCTTTAGACTTTTAAAACACTCCATTATATATTTTGATGGTTGGCCATAAAATCTTCATTGATAGGTGGGGAGGGGATGAGAACTGTTTGAAGGAAGCGACGATAAAAATCACCAACACAAGGTGTTTTATTCCATAATGAAGACATATGAAAAGATAGTTTCTATCATTAACAATGATCATACTGACATTTACATCATGAATTGCAATAAAAAAAGAATAAAAGCAGTAAATCTATTCTTATAAAATATGCTACAACTATCAAATAGATTGCGCAGTAGTTAAAATGTACAATCAAATCATCAGCAACTTATAATGTATTCCCGATTGACTTATCCAATTTGGACTAGATACTAAACACCCCTGTAGTGATAATGGTACATACCATCTGGAAACCATTCATCTTGTAATTGGTCAAGGTCTTGAAAGAGCTCTAAAAAATAAAAAATAAAAAAAAAGATATATTAGTATTACGGTTTTACAGTTAAACCTCATAATTCATATAAGTTTTTATAAATTATAAATTTGATCTTTGATTATAAAGATAATATTATAGAAAATAAAATATTAATAGATTTTTGTGTTGATAGTACAGTAGATGCAAATAGATGGGTAAACAGCATAATCCCGAGTATGGATTTACGCATCAAATTTACTGGTAAAAATTACAATTTACCAGTAAAAATATTGCTTTATTAAAAAATAATTATTACGATATAATTTTGATTCTCATATATTCTTAGCCCTCATTTAGTCTTTAGTAAATACAGAAGAATACTGGAATGTTCATACAAGCCTATAGTTATGTAGATATTGGGGGGGGGGGGGAACCAAGCCAATGCTCTCACAAACCAGT
The DNA here is from genome assembly GCA_025631205.1 of Nesometra sesokonis. Taxonomy (NCBI): domain Eukaryota; kingdom Metazoa; phylum Echinodermata; class Crinoidea; order Comatulida; family Antedonidae; genus Nesometra; species Nesometra sesokonis. The sequence goes on from JAOTQE010100875.1 coordinate 3,930, forward strand.
AAATAACGGTGTTTAACACTGAAAAATCTTGCCTGAATAGGCCCCTAGTAGGTTCATAAATAACGTCTTTAATCTTAATATGCTGATAAAACTACAAATTGAAATTAATTTCTAATATTCATCACAATGTTTTCATAATGTTTTTATTTAGTATCAATTATCCTTTTTATCTTTTAGATCTTCACAAATTTTGCTCCATCTCTCACTACTGTATCGTGAACTTTTTTGCAACCACCACTTAATTAATATTTTCCGCTGTTTGCCTCAGTCTATATTGTCCGTTTTTAGTAGCCCATTAATGTTTTAATGTATATACATCTAAATAAGTATATCAAAAGAAAGCAAGAAAATTTGAATTATTATAGCCATCCTGTTGTTAATAAACTGGCAAATGGCCAGTAACATTTTCTACAGTACATTCTGACAAGGCCAAAATATAACCATGGAGGTATCCCTCCATAATATAACATCATATACTACTGAAATCGGCATTAAAGGGCAGGTTCACCCAAAAAATTACTTTTCATTATATGTTTTAGTTAATCATAAAAAGTATATTCAGCCCTATTTGGGAATTTTTAGTATTTTTTCCCCTTAAATCTCATGAATTAAAACAAATCGCTAGATTTCATTCTTATTCTTTTACACACAAAATCACAAAGTGGGTAATTTTTTATTATCAAATAAAAATGGCTACCTTAAACAATATCAAAACATCAGAAATGAACAATTTTTAAAACACACAAGTATTTTTCTATATATTTTTAGAATGACCGTTGATTTTTCACAATATATTTAAAATACCCCTCTTTCAGACAACTTGTATGTCAAATAATAGGGATTCTATCTTGTAATTTGAACTATCCCCCACTTAGCAATTTTTGTCTATTTCACCAAAAATTATGATAGGTAAAATAAATCGTAAAAATTCAAAAACAGGGCTGAATATACTTTTTATGATAAACTAAAACATACAAGGAAGATAATTTTTTTTAGGGTGAACCTGCCCTTTAAGTCAGTTAGCTTAAATAGTTAAATATTTATTCTACATAAAGATAACTTTATTCAATAAATACACCTTTCCCACATTCTAACATCATTGGACAATATTTATTTTAAGAGCAACATCTCTGAACTCAGAAATCGAAACACAAATATTTTGAAATGTTGTGAAAATAACAAATATGAAGTTAGGCAATTAGCTAGAGGGATGTGATCAGATAACTAAACAGAAAGCCACGTTGTAGGATGTATATAACTTGTACAGAAATTCACGCTGAAAAAATACTACCCATTATTTAATAATTAGGCATAACTCAGATGATTTTTGTATTAATGTTCAGTATATAAATCAATTTGTTTATGATTACAATTAAAATTTTACTATCATTATGCCTAAAAAAATCTTGTGTACCCAAAGCCAAACTGACCAGAAATCAAGAATATCAGGGTCGGCTTTTTTAATTAAATTTTCATATTTCTCGGTTTTTGGATAAATTTATAATTATCCTAAAAATTCTAAAAAATACACACATCATAATGATTGTAAGAAATGCACAGAACAGAGTCTCAAAAATATTCAATAGGGATAAACAAGAAAAATTGCAGAAAATATAAGGGGCTTAAACCGCGTTTAATTTAGTACAGGTCCACTGGCTATACAAAAAGGCACAAAACACTATAAGCATCACTTTGGTTATAAGATAGAACAGAACACATTTTGGTACTTTTCTCCACTTACGATGACCCTAGGCAGACTGATTTTACATTATTTATGATAGTAAAATTGAATTTGGGCCAGTAAACTATTGATTTACTGGCCCAGTTGGCCAGTAAAAACAAAACATTATGAACGGCCCCTATTAAATATTAAACTATTAAAAATTCCCGACCCACTACCCCACAAAAATTTACTTGGGGCAACACAAACACTTGTTGAGCTTGTTGTTTTTTTCTTCAGAACCACAAAATACTGTGAAATTTACATTAGGCCAAATAAAAACAATATAGGCCTACTTGTTAAGTGCTACCACCTTTTTTTTTTTAAAAAGATAACTTGTGGTAATTTTAAGTTTAGGTTCCAAGTTACCTTATTTATTGATGAAATCCATATTTAAATTTGCATCATCAAGTATTTAATGTTATTTTGTTTGGAAATCATAAAAATGTCATGGTCAAATAAATTTGGTGATCCAATCGTTAAAGATGAGAGAAATGTATGGCGATGACCATATAAAAACATACTGATTTAATTAAAAAATAAAAAATAAAAACCACCCTTCCTCCTCTGAAATTTATTCATGGTATGACTCTTAACAAGTATATCTTTATATTTGGCCCTATCAACTATTATAAATAGAAAATCTATGGTTTAAATTCGTAATTTACAGTAAGTACATTTAACGTGTCCAAAAAGCAACTATACTTGGTACCATCCATTTTGTTAGGGGTCTTATATAGTTTGGTTTAGAGAGAGTCATGTTTACCTACTGCTTAAATTTGTTATAATTTTGGGACTTCGCTTTAACTGTCCAGTTGTCTGTTGACTGTGTTTACAATACTGTACAAATATTATAAGCTGACAAATAGGTCTATTTATTTACAAATATTAAACTTTTATAGTAGTGTTAATTTGTGGTTGTCTAACAAATACTGTTAATGAAATTATACCTTTGATAATTTGTTTGTCTATACAGTATTTTAATGTTTAACTTTTTCTGGGAGATCAACAAGTATGGTAATGAAATATATCATATCATTGGACTGAGTTGAGTGAATGGGTTTATTCAAAGCTTTCTACCAGTCAAGTTTTTTTAACATTGGCACAGAGCCAATCTCAAACCTTCTGCTCTCAACCAATGAAATAGGATATCGAAAGCCAGTAAACATGGATGAGGTCAACTTTAGGAAATTGAGGTCATATGAACTTTGACCCTAGGGACTTGTTTGAGAATGTTTGTAAGCTTACAGGCATTTTTAGTCTGATTTATTAGCTTGCTTCTGGAAGTATTAAATTACTGAATCTGGGCCAATAAAATCTACTAGTTGAAGTTCAAAAGCGATCAGCAACTGTTAAATCTTTCAAGTTTTTTGGTTTTCCTTCTGGAAAAGAAATATATTTTCATGCTCTGATGAAAATTTTGATTAATATATTTAGTTTACTTTTTACATAATTACTTTTGTGGAAATTATACTCTAAACTTTTTGACTAATGTAACAATTTTGTTCATAAATTACTTTTTAAAGTATTACCAATCTTTGCATGTTCAAATCAGCAGCCTTGTTAAATCAATCTCGGATGTTAAAAACAACACATAATTAATTGACTAATTTCTATTCACCAGTTACTATTTAATTAATGCTTGCGTGATCTCCTGTCAAAATATATTCTTCATGCTCGCATCCGCTCATCAAATCGTAACCTTTTAGTTGTGTCTCGTACCAACACCAAATCCTATGGCCAAAGGTCTTTTTCATTTTCTGCTGCCACCCTTTGGCAATCTTTACCTAACAGTCACCGAATCTTCTTCTGTTTCAGTTTTTAAGGTCAATCCCAAAACCCACCTATTTAATAACTAGCATGCGAAGCGCCTTTGATTTCTACTACGGTTTAACGAATTGGTGCTATATAAATGATTATTATTATTATTATTAAAAAATTTAAAAAATTATACCTCAAATATTAAAAATCAATTTTAACAAAATGATTGTAATAAGAATTCTATACTAGCCAGAACTTTTTAAGAATTATATTTTATCTGTAAGGAAAATATTAATTTTAATGTATACTTTTAGTTTATGATAAAAAGTTTTAAATACATATTTGTATTTTAAAATGCAATTCAATGGAAATATTCTGCAATATTTAACAACTTTTTTGATAATCTATAGACACACTTTGTACTGTGACTTTAATTTACTTCATCAATGAAGTATTGTACTTGTGGACTTAAATTCAAATAAAATCAAAATGGATGGTACAATTAGACAAGGACCTGGTAATATTTATTTTACATATAGTACATTAGTCTTACTGTAGGCCTACACATACTCTCATTAACATTTAGATGTTTTTATATATACCAGTATAAAGAAGAATGCTTTCTTAAAGTTCAACTTGACTCTAACAATGGAGTTGTTCTTGATACAAACAAGAGCACTTAACACTTTAAAAAAAGCATTTAACTGAGATACAGCAAATTCAAGCAGGCATTAACACCTTTATTCAACAAAGTATAAAGAAATAAAGTACAGTCATTGTGTATGAAAGGAAACTTTGGATTTAACTCACCCAGGACTTATTTAAGAAATGTCAACATTTATATTGAAAGTATCCAAGACATTTAATTAAAGTCAGGAACAGTTTTATTTCCTAGTCTTCCGAACCAGGGTGAAATTTTCAAAATTTCATTTCTACTGTCACACCAAAATTATTGAAACTGAATGAAACATACAAATTATGCTGACTTACCTAGCATCTACTTAGACTTAAATTTAAAAGGGAAATTTTAATCACATAAAAATATCTTCTTTTTCCTACTTCCCTACATGTATTGATATGATCTTAACACACATGAGGTTGGAGCAAGGAGTTATACTCCTTGGTTGGAGATAGGATGTCGTTCATTGCCAAAATAAATTTGTCCTTGTGTACAAATAATAAGTATTGATGACAGTGACCAATTAATTCAATTCCATTACGATTCTCTCAAGTACTGTTTTAGCCATAAATTTTACCAGTAAAAATATATAAGAGATTATTAAAAACCATGTTAATTGGGACAGTCTTTACACTCATAGGCTGTGTTTATGTACTTTTTCTTTTTTGTTGTCCGGATAGGCCTACTGTCACAGTGGTCCACCTCCAGCAGAAATTTTAACAAGTGTTTATGTATGACCACAAGTCCGCATTGCTACAAGTCTGGACAATGTCTAGTATCAATATACCTCATTAAAATGACTGTAAAATAACAGAAGGTAACTCCCACACCCAAAAAAGTTATGAAAACGTACCCATAGATTTCTTTCTCATACCATACCATTACAAAATATACAACTTGCATGTAAGATCGTAGAGCGCTAGTCATGTAGTTTTGTCATTAATTTGGGCCAAAATAAACCTGAAAAATTACAGGTTTTGAAAGGTTTGTGATTCAAAACCAAAATAGCATTATCAATATAACTCACATAAATGGAAAGACCAATCAAATTCACATAGGAATAGGTACTTTGTAGTGTGATTTTTGTTTGTATGGTTTTCCAACACAAACCCTTTCAATATCTGTAATTTTCCAATTTATTAACATTGTGTTATACAAGTAGAAGACCCAATTTTTTATTTAAGGCCCACTTTGAAAAGTGTTTTCCTACATTCAGGGATGTAATTATGCAGGGCGGAGGTGGACGGGGATGCCCACCCTAAAAATGTTCCACCCACCCTAAATCTTATTTTAAGACCTATCACCCAACCTAATTTCAACCTTCCACCCACCCTAAGTCTCTGAAAAAGTTAAAAATACTGTTTTTAGTCATCATGCCACTCACCCATACATTGTTGTCAGCCCACCCTTGGATTTTTCTAGCTACATCCCTGTACATTATTTCATCCTCTAAATGTTTTTAAAGTTCAGTAAGGTTCCAACTAATTGTTCTATAGGTGTCCATAGAAATTTTAATTCCAGAGTTCTGCTTTAAAAAAGGTCGGGTTTGTTTTCTGAAATTTGGCTTTGGGAAATTGACCATATATTCTTTAAGATTTCCTAACTTGAAATCATGTTATTAATTGAAGGTCTTATATTTTATGATTTTCATGATACAGAATTAGCGTTATTATACAACGAGCTTTTACTAACGTCAATGATTTGCATAGAAAATAATCAATAATATAGAGTATTGTATGAAAGTGTATGATAATCTATTGTTATACAAATTCTAGTAACACAAAACTGAACAGTAAATATTATTCTATCTATTGGTCTACAAATATACTCAGTGGATGTAATAAAGAATTGATAAAGTTGTTTTTAGTTGTCGTTAGATGGGATTCAAATCCAGAGCAGACTGAAGTCCCACTCAAATCAACTTAGTCGAATTTCTTATTTGGGAACTTCTCATTTATAAACCTTCTATTTTACAAACACTATTCAGTCAATGACGTCATTAAAATAATAGACAATGTAATTTACCGATAATTCATCATTGATATTTGTTTTTTTTTTCATATTTTCATCTTCCTAGTGTAGTTTATTTACACAAAACCTTTTTTTTATAACAAAGAGATAAAAATAAACACAATACATGTTGGGGGGGGGGAGGGTCTTTATTTGACCAGTTTTCATGAACCTCGAAATTCCTCATTTACAAACACCTTCCAGCCCGAGGAGTGTGTAAATGAGAGGGTCAACTGTACTCAAACTTGTTTTTGAGTGAACTCAACTGTTCTGAGTATTCAGTACACTTCACATCAAACTTGGGAAAAATGTCTACCTAGTCAATATAACTGATGCAAAATATAGATTTAAGGAGGGTATTCAGCATATCAGTTTATCTAAAGAGAGTAGAATACTACCTTTAATGTACAAAATGAATGTCTAGGATGCTAGCTTAGCACCTATGCCAAGCAGGTGGAATAACATCATTGACTAGATCTTTTAATGCAGTGTATAAAGGTGAAACTCAGATAGGAAACAGAGGGACTGAATAAACCAGTTAAAAAGCATCTGGGACATGGTTTATGAGAAGCGACAATATATATGAAGGCATTTAGTAATGGTTAAAAGAGATTTAGCCTTCTAATGGCATTGAAACCGATTTGAAATAGCACAATATAAATAATCATTATTAATGGAAAATTTAGATACATGTATATTCTAACTAGTAACTTTGTGAACTTTCAAACACAAAAATTAATTAAAAATTTTTCTTGTCAGCCTCTGAAATTGGGTAAATACTACAGGCCTGAGCAAACCCACTTGCCCGATGCCCGGGATAAGTAAATTATTTTTCAAACAAGTGAATTTTCCAAAGGTAGTTGCCCTGGGACAAGTGTAAACAAAATTAAATTCCCTCACTCCTGTACTATATGTAGGAATTAATAATTTGTAAATACAATAGAATCCAATATATTTTAATATTTTTAACAAAAACATTAAAAAAACAAATGTTAAGACATAGAAATATTAATTCCTCTGTAATTGTAAACTTGACTCTTAAGTGAACAGTCTGGTTAAAGTATGGAAGGTATGGAGGGAGTTTGCTGTATTATATGTTATTTGGACAGCTTGTATAGAAAACATCAATTTATTAGACACACTGTTGTGTTAATTATGTGTCATAAGAAAAAGAAAAGGATATTTATTTTTTTATTTCCAAAGATGGTTTCATTTTTTTGATAATGTAGCCTTTTCATTTTGCCAATATGAATGAGAATGAGATAAACTCTTTATATTCTAGGTTACTATGTAACCGCGCTATTATAACTATTGATTAAAATTTAGTATGGGGTTTCATTGTGTAATTAAAATTTGAAAGAATAATTATAGGCTTATAAAAAAAATATGAATTGTGTTATAATTAACCAGTGTTATAATGTCGGAACAAAGTCATTCAGAAGGTGATATAGTCTCAATTGAGAACTAATAAATGTAATTTAAATTGTTACACAGTGGATTTTTTTTAGATAATTTTATAACTACATACAGGATTCAGCATCATTTTGACAACACCAACATTTAATGGCTGCAGAAATTTAGACTAAAATTATGGACCTTAAAAGTAACTGATAATTTATTTAACGAAGGATTAGCTTAGACATTTTAATGGGGGGAGTTTCATCTGATTTTTATTCCTTTTCAGTGCATTAACATACATGTAATCTAATGTCAGGAATGAAAAATTGTTCAAACTAAATTAACCTTCTTCCAAAAACAACATTAAATACTCATCCAACACTCACTTTTACTCCTCCAAACAGAGTCAAGTGCCCTTAACTTTTGTCTTCTTCTTTTTGGATCCTTAAAATTGCTACTCCCCCATTACCCTTCGACAGATCTGGCCAAAGAAAAAATTGTCCTGCCATAGCCAGGCCTGTAGCCAGGGGGTTCCTGGGGGTTCATATGAACCCCATCCCCCCCCCCCCCACCTTTTGAAAAGCAAACACCCACATTACCAACATCGAACCCTTTTTCTTATTTTCGCATCTGTAGTCTCGCACTATTCTAAATCATCATTCATATGTGTTAGATTATAACTAATATGTCAAATACACACTATTAGATTGCAAATAGGCTCTGTTCCCCCGGCTCCCATAGGGGCCCTTAGGCGAACCCCCTTTAGGAGTACCTGGTTAGGGGCCTGATAGCGGAAATGGAACTCATGACCTTCACTTTGTTAAACACTTTCTTAACTGCCAGAGCCACGTATGTGAATGATGAAAATGTTTGATCAAGTAACACAGAGTATATCTTAATTTGAACTTGTTTTTACCCTCGCCCCACTGAAGTGGAGAGAGGGTATTGCAATGAGCTGCGTCTGTCTGCGTTTGTGTGTGTGTGTGTGTCTGTCTGCATCCATATCTCAAAAACTATTGGGCCGATTTACTTCAAATTTTCAAAGAATGTCAGAACCACCCATATCTATCTAATTAGCTATTAAGGTATTAAAGGTTAAAATACTTGATTACTGAGAGAAATTAAATTCAACAGTATTATTTCTACAATTGATTTTGGAATTTCCAATTTTGCCTTAAATAGTCATAAATGGGGTAAACATGATAGAATAAGACAGGTTTAAAATCACTCTTTGAAAATCTCCTTTTGTTAGCTTTTCAATAGAGAGGAAATGAAAGATTATGCCTGCCTTTCTACCTTTCATCACGCTTCAGTAAACAGTTTCAACAAAATATAAGTCACCCACCATTCCTATTATCTTTTTAGCAAAATGGATCTTCAATATAATTGTCAAGAAGTGTACTTTTACTATTTGTCAAAAACACGGATCTAAAAATAAATTTCCAGCGGTTTGTTTACTTACCAGTTGAATTCAGACTGAAAGAAAGCTTCTAAACAATAAACAATATATAGATATCATGACAATATAATATCTAAAGAATGACAATAAAATTTGATGCGGTTTTCTGATATTTACATTGCATTATAGTTTAACAGATTAACAATTCTTAAATTGTATACCACAATATTAATTACATTTAACTGCATCACATATTATCTTGAATGCCAATTCTAATTCATAGTAACAGAGTCTAATGAATCAATTTATAGACACATTCCTAATTACCGAGTATCTTCACAACAGTGATGTAATTAACTTACTGTAGGAATGCTATCTCTGTGGGCAACTAACTGTAAACATTTTGTGCTTCATTACCCTGCGCTGAGAGGACAACTAAAACTTTTCAGTGTTAAATCTCTTTACCAGTATTTGAAATTAGTGGTATCGTATTATTAGGAGTGTAATTTCGTTTAGGTTGGATAAAACTTAAATTCAAAGAAGCAGAGTAACCATTAAGCTTAAACTCTAGAAAATATTGGCCTATATAATTAAAAGTAAATTCTTAAGACAACGGAATTTCAAGAAACTAAACCTTTTTTTAACTGCCAAAAAAATATAGAGATACAAAAACTAGAAACAAAACTGTGTTAAAAACAGGAGAAAATGGATTGGTGGTTTTGCCAACATCACCAAAATTACTAAGCATTATCTACTTATTTTATATGCATGAGTGGATTTAAGGTGAGGGGAGGAGGATGCCCCGGCCTCCCCTTTCGGAAAGAAAAATATATCAATATTATTTATATTGTTTATAAAACGAATATATTCACCTAGAATTGATCACTTAACACGCCCTGAGACCATTTCAAAACATCTAAAGTCCAGGGAGCATGCCGCCGGACCCCCTAGACCTTTGACTATCTACTGGCCCCCTTCCAGCCCCCCCCCCCCTCCCTTTTCCAAAAGTCTTGATATGGTAGTG
>JAOTQE010100897.1:0-26069 GCA_025631205.1 Nesometra sesokonis
CAAGAAAATGCAAAAATACCTTTTATTAGAATTTTTTAAGGGTTACATAGGATATATGTCATATAAAGCCTGTACTAAAGTTCTTTTTTGGATTTTTGATTTTATATTTTGAATTATTCCATTTATTTCCTAATTAAACATTAAAAGACGGCTTAATATATAAAGATATATTTTATTATATCGTAATGATATATACTGTAGATCCTTGTAATTGTAAATAAATTCATTCCACCTAAATATATAAAGTGTTTGTGTTTATTTTGAATGTCCATAATTAGGCCTAAAAAAGTATGTCTTGCCCAAAAAAACTTTGGTTGGTAAATCCTTTTATTGTCAGGTGCGGCGGAACGTTTTTGGATCAGGGGGGACGAGGTCAGATTTTGATCAGCTAACCCAGCCGGTTTGATGAGCAAAAAAAAAGTTATTGCTTGTAAATTTGTGCTATCCTGGTCACTGAAGGTGGGTTTCTGGGCTTCAATGTTCATATTTACTATGCTGTTTTTATTTCTTTAGACCTCTGAGGCGCGGATCCAGACCTTCGCACCGTTCGCCATTGCGAAGGTCAGACGACCTCAGACTCTGGCACCTCACCACAGGGGGCCTAAGCCAGGGGTGGATTCAGGGGGGCGCAACCGGCGCACGCCCCCCTATTATCGTCAAAACGTAGTTGCGGCGGGTCAAAAATTTACAATAAAAACCTAAAATACGAGTAAAATACGGCACCGGAGCACCAAAACATTTTTTTTTTTTTTTGCTCGTCGGGAAAAACTTAAGGACGACGCCCACTCGGAATTCCAAGTGGGCCCCCCCCCCCCTTCAGCGGATCCTGGATCTGCCCCTGGCCTAAGCGACCCCCGGACCCCCAGCTTCTTCACATGGGCTTTGCGAAGGTCACAGTACATGTCTAGATCCGCCCCTGCCTCTAAAAGGGAGTGCATTTTGTAGTTGGGAGTGAAATTTCAGGGGAGGGGGACTGTCCCCCCCCCGAGTTGTCACTGGGGATACGCCCCCCATCCCCCTCTTCTGCCACCATGTTTATTGTATTTTGCAATTTAAATTTTGAAGCCTATATTTTATTATTGTATACCTGCCAACTTTTTTGGCTCTAATGCGCAAGACAAACCCCGCCACCACTATCTTGGCAACATCCTCTCTCATATCGATCTGACAAGCAAAAAAAAAAGATTATTGTTCTTTGGCCCCGAAAGGAGGTACTCGAGCACCCCCCAGACCCCCCACCCCCAACCCGGATATGCCACTGCCTGAGCTAAAAAACCACCATAATAGCCTGGGATCTAATAAATACTTGTTACTCAAGGCCGTGTTTCTGCAAGAAAAAATTTCAATACAGTGTCGAGGTACAAAGAAAAGTGCTGGAAAAACGGGTGTTTAACCTATTCTAACAGAATAAAATTATTCAATGATTTTCTGTTAATTGACTGATGTGATAATTTTTTACCTTTGACCTGAGGTCAAACTTGATCTTGCTTTTGTGACAATTTCACTGCGGTGTCACCAGGGTGCCACACGAGTCAATTGGGAAATCACCAAAAATTTACCTAAGTGGTGACTGACCCAAGTAAAATTAGCATGTTTGATATGATAGTAACCAAAGGACATAATGGGACTCTAAAACAAAGAGCAAGTCATTAATGTGCAACATAATTCTCTGCACATTTGAAATTTGCACACTATTACAGAGGTCCCAAGTTCGAGAAGTGAAAAATCAGGAGATTTTATTTCTGTCGGCTGCTTTGTCGATTAAATTTGTGTAAATGCAAATGTAGTGCGACACGTCACAATAAAAAATAGAACACACAAAAAGTACATAACAACATGTACAAATTTCTAAATTATTGTATATAAATTGTATTCAACACTGAGCAGAGCTGGTATTTTTTGAACGGACAACTGATTTTGCTCCTAGGTTAGGCCAAGACCCCACTCTGAATATTTTTGGGACACTCCTGAAATTTTCAAAAGAAAAATGTATTTTTTCAGGAGGGCGGGAGATAACTCAAAAAATCAAGAGACTCCCGCCATTTTCAGGAGACTTGGGACCTCTGCTATTAATAACCGTTTGAATATTAGGCCTAAAAAAATGTGCTTTGTTAAGATTTCAATGGAGAGGTGGGTGAAAAACTGTGTTTTTTTCTTTTTTAAATACAGTACGTTAAAAAACGAATTTGTTAAAAGGTTTTTCTAAGATATGGTTATTGGGTAACATTTCATGTATCACATCCATTACAAGTGATCAATTAAATGTACAGACATAACAATTTGAATTAATCAACAAAATAAAAATTGTGCATTTTAGCCAGTACAGTTTTGCTAAGCACAATTGTGGCAGCGCCAAGCCAAATGAGACATAAGTCGGAAAATTGAAAATTTAGTTTTTTTATGGATTATAAAACTACACATTATTAACTATAACCATGGAGGAAATAAATTTATTTCCTCCATGCTATAACATGCCAAAAAAAAATCAGTTTCATACGATGTTTCCGTGCAAAGTTATGAACAATCAAAGTTTAAACATTAAAAATGTATGTTTTGAGACAACTGCATTTGAAAATTGTTTATCAGTATACATTATTGACTAAGCAAGGTCATTTTAAATTGCATTTTTAAAACATCTTTTGATCATATATCTAAAAATGTTTATAGTATAAAAGTTGAATTTATGAACTGTACATTTTTTAAATAAAATATAATTTGAAAAAAATTGACCATTTAAATGTCTGCCTATTGTGGAAAACTAGTATTTGTGACATGTCTCATTTGGTTTGGCTCTGCCACAATTTAAAAAAAACTTTAGGGAAAAACAGAAAATCTGCCCCTTTATTTTTGCGATTTTAGGGGCGGCAGAAGACAGCAAACAATTTTTTCTAGGCCTTATATATAGGATTTCGTTATAATGTACACTAAATTAATTCACAACATCAATTTTCTTCAAATTCATTAACTTTTAATATGCATCAGCAATCTAGGACATGAATCAAGAGACCAATAGTCAAAATAAAAAAAATAATAGAAAATAGTTAAACACAACTCTAAAATATAAAATGTACTTCATAATATAAAATATTTGTCTCAATTTATGCCGTAGCCAGCACATTGTGCTTCCTGCTGAAATTTTCAACTATGATTTACTTTAAAGGTCCACTAATCAACTTCATGGATGTGTAAGTGCAGGAGCGGTGGAACGTTTTTGGATCGGGGGAAATGAGGTTAGATTTTGCTCAGGTGCCACAGCCCAGTTAGAATTTGATGAGCAAAAAAAAAAGCTCATAATTGGGCCACAATCTTCATATTTATCGTATCTACATGCTGATTTATTTCTTTAGACCTCTAAAGGGGAGTGCATATTGTAGTTGGAGTGACATTTCAGGGGACTGCTGTCCCCACTGAGTTGTCACTGGGGGAGGGGAGCATGGCCCCCATCCTCCTCTTCCGCTGCCCATGCTTCAAGCAATAAAATACATTCTATCGTGTCAGGATTCAATATTTCGACATTGATTATGTTATCAAGAATTGAATAGTAACCATTGAAATATTGAATACTGACATGATGGCATGTACTATATTGCTTTAAATATGTATTATATGGGGTGGGGGGGCAGATCCAGGATCTACTGAAAGGGAGGGGAAGGGGGCGCACTTTTCCAGGCCCGGGTGGGCGTGGTTGCCAGTTTTGTTTTGACGAGCAAAAAAAAAAATTTTGGTGCTCTGGTACCCTGTTTGAACCCATATTTATGTCTATTTTGGGCTTTTATGGTAAATTTCTGGCCCGGCGCTTCTAATATACGGGAGCGCAACTATGTTTTGAAAATAATAGGGGAACGCGCGCCGGCTACGCCGCCCTTCCCCCATAAATCCGCCCCTGTTATACTTTCCTACATGATTAGTACGGAGTTTACGCATGAAGACAGAAATGCCATGGTCAATGGAATTCAGGTAACGCTCCAATTTTTGCACTGCACGTCTTACTCTCATCCTGTTTTTAGGACAACGGCAAAGTTGGGTATTTCCCGTCTAATGTAAATGTTAACAAAATATCTTAGTAAACCCCCTTTGACATAATTTTGAATAAAACTAAAAAAAAAAAAATTTATTCCATACTCATTCATGAATATTTTAATGAAAATGCAAATATTATGTTAATCTTTTAATAAAAGGAATTTTTAGTTTATTTCTAAGTGAAAATTCCAATTTTATTAAATTTACTGTATATTCCACCCACTTTTATTTGAATGTCCAGAAAAAAAAAATAACAAATCAAGGTATATAATAAATGTCACATGATTTCTGATTCAGTCCTAGTTAGTAACCATGGTAGCACATATACTACTTATTTGTGTGGGTTTTCATTTTTTAAATACTAGAATTAAGTCATGTTGTTGCCAGAATTTTTAATTGACCCTCGATGACTAATATACTTTCCTCTATTTGCAGTGATGTACAACCCTACACAAACACCTATCATCATAATAAGAATTATAAAAATAGTATAGGTCGTAACATTTACAAGAATTGGCTCATCCATTTGCCGTAAGTGTAGTTCTGCTTGATGTAACCCTGGATTCAGTTCCAACGCGTGTCTGAAGTGATTCGATGCCTCACTCATGTTACCCATTGCCTTGTGAATTTCACCGAGCGTGTAATGCTGCAACCATACGTTACGATCCGCACCTTTGCACGATTTTAATTCTAAAGACTGCTGCGCTATTACCCATGATGAATTCAAGTAGTTGAGATTGTAAAAGACACGTGCCAAATTTAAAAGAATGTCCGGGTTTTGCGGAGAGAAGTAAAGCGCCTTACGAAAGCATTCAATTGCTAGTCTGGTGTTTCCTTTTATACGCCAAAAGTTTCCTACTTGGTTCAGAACTGACAGTGACTCTGGATTCTGAAAAAAAAACCATAGTTTTACTAATTAAGAATAGTAAATTTATTTGAAAAAAATATAATACAAATTTATTTGTTGTTTGGGTTAGCCTCTTCGCTGCCTCAAAGTGGGCTTATTCTCGAAAAGAAACCCATCTCAAAAAGAAGCAACTCTTAAGATATTGCATTAAGGATGGAACATAATAGGTTTCTTTGTTCAGGTCGTAGTAATACTTTATACTTAGTATTATAGCCATCAGAAGCTCAAAAACCTTAAATTTTGGTCTTTAGATGTCCGGAAATGGCCTCAGGGGCGTGGTAAGGAATCAATTCGAGTCTTATAGTCAATTGCAGTCACCAAAGAAAACAAACTAGATTGCTGCAATAAATTGCAGTACACTTATTAGCAATAAGTTACTGCAGTAACTTTAGTAGAATAATTCTGACATGATCCCTTATAATTTCTAACAGTTCTCGGAATAATTTTGTGTATTTAACCAAATGTAAAGGGATGCACCATAGTTAAAAAATATAAAAAATGCAGGACCTTCATTTTCGATATTTCCCTCAAATCCCCAACCCCCACCCTCCGCAACCCCAAACTGCAGGTTTTAAATAGGGGAGAGTTAACAAAGTATTGTTTAGTACTTAGATGTACTGGTGATGATTGTTAAATACAGTTAAACTTGTAATTTGAATTTACTTTTCAAGCCTGAATGATGTGTTTTACAATTAATTAACAATCTCTAAGTCTAAGTTGATTTTTTTTCAATGCCATTATGGATTTGCCATAGACAAGTTTGATTGTAATAAAAAAAAAACTTCTTACATTTGTAATTAATTCTCTCAAATTATTTTCTAAGGTGTTGACATCAATTTCTTCTCCTTCTGTCTTTTTAAATATCATTGCGACATCTGGTTCAGGGCTTGCTATATGGCTATTTCGTTTCACAATCCCATCTAAGTGATCAATGTCTGTAGCATTAGCGTGTGGTGTGCAAAATAACGGGTCATCAGGCTCTTGAATAATTCTATGAAACAAAAATAAAAAAAATTATAATTCCAGTTTTTGAAAATCATTTAAGCTAACCTCAGTAATTTGTTCCCAACTTCCTAGCTATTACCAACAAACTGTAGTTAATATATAGATTCTATGAAACAGCCAGATGCTCAGAAGCCACACTAATACTAACAGTCTTTAAAATCCAAAAAACCCTCACCAACCGGACTGGTTCCACCTTCTATTTGGAATACATTAGGTTAGGTCCCGTAAATAAAAAAAATAATTAGTTTATCACCCTGCGCGCATCATTTTTGGGAAAATCCAGATTTTTTTAAACTCATTTTATTATTTCAAATGACCATTTTTACTGGCATATTCACTTGAAATGCTTTTGATTGTCTTAAAATAAATTAACATGAAGGATTCTAGAGCAATTTCTTTGCGAGCACGTCAATGTACACAAAAACTAGGCGGACAATTAGTGTTCGCTGCAGGCTTGTCCACAATTGAGCCTTGTGGCACAGAATAAGGTAATAAATGGTTCTTAGAAAAGTTATTAACTGACACTTTGGTTGTACGATCATTATGGTCTGAAGTCAAATATTTAAGAATTTTAGTTTTATCTACTTATGAGTTCTCTGGTACTTCTTTTTCAGTATAATGTACTTTTTAGATCTCCGTCTTTATTTACACATCATTTGACTGCCAAAGACGGAGGTATCCATCTTTTGCGTTTTATTACAAATTCATCTCAATAAGTATCAAATTGCTTAAGAATAAGAAAATATACATTTCAAAGGCTTAAATTCTTAAAGAAAATGTTGTAAAATCTAGATGAATTTTGAGTAACCGTCGCTCGTGGCGTTTCATATTTCTCAATCACAGTGCAACAACAATAGACATGCATTCGAGCGCAGGGCTTGAATTTAACCAAGGCACCAAGGCCATTTGCCGCCAGTGCCCCCTCATTTGGCCTCGGTGTCTTAAAAATTTTGACCATCATCCAGGCCATTTTGGCCTTGGTGCCCCTTACTTTCAGTAATACATAAAAATATCATTTGTACAAAATGGCCTCAGGTGTCCTGTAGTACCACTTAAAATCAAGTCAAAAATGGCCTTGCCCCTTCAAAGCCCAAATTCGAGGCCTGCGAGCGGCGTACAATTCAACATGAATCATCTAAACTTTTTAAGAATTTCTCAACAAATCTAAATATTAAAATGTATATTTTATTATTTTTAAAATCACTCTCCGTTGGTGAGATTTTGTATTGAATTAGGCCCTGGTGCTGTCCGCTCTGGTAGTTCTCAGGTGGTTGCTGGTTGTGTTTAGTAGGACTATTGTCCTCAGCACCAAGAAGAGTTGATTTTGTTAAATAAAATATTTAAAAATAATCTAAACAGATAATTAGGCCCAGGGCCTAGCGCAAATTAAAATTGTGCAACATGTCTAAATTATGCACTACCTTAGCCTAGGCTATAGTAGTAGGTAGGAGGCTAGGCCTGGCCTAGCCTTGAATAAATAAAATCGAATTAGGCCTAGGCTAAATTAAATAAATATTCATCATGTCATGAATACAAATACAGATTATAAAATACAGTAATTTAAAAAAAATAGGCACCTATTACGCTCAAGTGTCTCCTCGCAAGAAACACACTCAGCCCGTTCACTAGGCTCACCAAAGCCATACTTCTGGGCTAGGATGCTCAGTACGGGGTCCTCGCTGTTCACATTCATCGGTATCTCCTCGTCCGTCACTGGCTCGACAAGAGCCACACCATCCCGATTTACCAATCTCCAGTGCGTCGCTGATCGTGTATTTGTCGATATAATTGAAGTCGAAAGGATGTACAGTGCCAAATAAGTAACACAGGGGAGATCACACCCCATAGTTGATGAGTCCTACAAATTATTTTACCATAAAAAAGAAACAAATTTACGGTTGAATTGTTTATTTACTAAACCAGACAAATCAATACATGACCTATGACCACTGACCTGGAAATAGTACGCGTACTGTGTCAACAGTTTCCATATATGGGCATTATGTTATATGATTTACACACTGTTTATTTCTGCATTTGTGTACATTTATAGGTAGAACTATGTCTATTTCGTTGTATTTGATGTAAAAGGAAATGAAAATAAAGTCAGAAAACATGTAAAATATCAATTTAGTCTTTTGTTTGTGTTTATGATCAGGTCCACGTTGTATGAGTCTGATTGGTTTAGGAGAAGAGTAATCTGTCCATTCCATAATAAATATAGTCCGTATTTTTTATATTGTCTTTCAGATATAGCATTCTTTAATAGAAATAAAATTATAACAATAAATACAGAACGTTGGAAATAAAAACAGTTGTATTTAAGATTGTAGTTTTACCAAAAACACTGAAATAACTTATTTATAGGCCTGCCAACCTAGCCTGTTCACATGTGACATCTTCAGCAATATCCTTCCTCTTAAACTCTGGGTCAAGCATGGCGGTCGGAGTATTTTTGGTTTTAGTCTCGGCTCTTGCCGTACTTTCCACTGTCCAGGGCAGTGGAAAAACACTCATTTTGTTAGATTCTATGGCAATTAAAGAATCTCATTCGATATTTTTTAAATCATTACAAGGTGAGTTGCTAGTGTTGCAATAAATGTTATATAATTGACCCGGTGTTTCCCTGCCTGTTTGAGAGTGTGGGGATGCAACGTCACCACTGCTGAACGGCTCCGAACGAGGTTGCAGGAAGGTTTCTCGAATGATGGCCTAGGCCTAGTACTGTAGGCCTAGCCTAGACTACTGTAGGCTTTAAGTGCATTAATGAGAATCTAGCAATAGATATTGGTGGATCAAGTAAAAAATAAGTGTGTTAAATTTTGAAATAATAATAGGCTAGCCTAGGCCTAGGTAGGCTAATTATGTTTCGTTATATTGAAGAAAATTTATATTTTTTTCACTGAGGAGTGAGGTCTTAAATGAAGTGGATATATTGTGTTATAGACGATCGGGCCACGGACGATTGGGTCCAAGACCATCAGGCCCACTTGGGCCTGATTGTCGCTGGGCCGAACGTTTTTATTTAAATATGTGTTGATCAGCCGATCAAGTAAAATTTGCTAATTTATGGCATTATATTAATAATAACATTTTTTAAAACTTCTCTTTGTAATTAAATGAACAAATATAAATGTTCAAAGTTTGGTTTTAGTAATATAAAAATGATGTTTAGAATGTTTACATTTTTAATAATCGTCCAGGTCCCACCTGAAAAATGATTACAGAATCTGAGGGTCGGTAAAAAAACCTCCCGTCCTCATCAGTTTTTATGGTGTGGTAGGGTGATAAATACTCAAAATGGCTTTCCTAACTACTTGTCCTGCACATTTCCAAGCATATGTCACACAGCATGGGCCTAGTTATGATATTTGTATTTTCGGGAGTTTTTTAAAGGGTCAAATATATTGTTTAATTTTTGTTTCGCTACCCAGTGTTAGGCTATAGTCATGTGAAGAGGGCTTGTTTTATTATTTGTTCCTCTGTGGATTTGTCCTTTTCTTCTGTTATAAGTGTTTCTTTTTTATATAGAAGTGTCTGTACTATGCTATGTTTGTGTTGGATAAAATATAATAATTTATGAAGAATTTATTACAGGGAATTGTTATTACACAGTCCTTTGTTATACATTATAACAATTTTCAATTCATTTTTATTAAAAAGTTGGTACACAATATGGCCCTAGGGCATAAGTTAGCCTATAATTTATTAATAACAGTGGCTTCACCCATCATTATTACTTCCCAGTTAAACTTGGATATATTCGGTGTTCTCCCAATTGGAAAATTTACTTGTACTTTTGTCCAACAAAACATTGTCAGACTTGGCTTTTTGGTTGGGGTAAAGGAGGACAAAAAATATGAGAATCAAAATCATTTCATAATTATTCTTCAATAAACAAATTTTTATTGGTGAAATTTAAGGTTTACCAGTAAATTTCATGGGAGAACACTGATAATTTTCCTCAGTAACTTATAGTTTAATTTACTAGCCTATGTGTTTTTTTTTTCTTTTTGCAGATAGAGGATATGAGCTTACTTTTAAAAGTGCTGATGATCCAAACTTAAAACTCACCAGTTATGGAGAGTATCTTTATCAAAATCTTATTCTATTTTGCCCATCAGTTGAAGGTACAGTTTATCATTCAATTATGCTAATACAAGTCTATTTTAACAAGTGGTAGGCGGATACCACATCATGCATTATTTGGGTTTCAAACCTTGAGTTTGGGAGTTCAAACCTCACTCTGCGCGTCTAGGCCAGCCATGCTCAGTTGCCACAGTTTGTATAAAAAAAGAAGTGGCCTTGTAAATAAGTGCCATTGTGCCATGTTTCAGCCTGAAGCCGGGCACTCACTGCGCCGTGCGACGGTCGCACGACTAAACTGTTGCTCCCTGTATGTTTGGTTGCCAGAGAGATGACAGACTTCTAGGCTGGTATTCTCGAAAGCAGACTAACTTTAATCTTGGACTAAATTCAGAATTAATCTAGGACTAACTGACTATGGTATTTTCGAAAGTTTCTACCATTTGTCCAGTTATAAACCCTGGATGAAAGCATTCTAAATTTTGTCTGCCAAGGAACCAGGTTTATGGTTAGTCCAGGATCAACTAGTGCTGCTCTAGAGTTAGTCCTGGACTAACTTTTGAGAATACCAGCCCTACTCATCGGCCGACGGTTTTTTAGTGATTTCCCTGTTCAATCACTAAAAACCTGTTGGCCGACGAGTAGAAGACTATCATCGCGTCTGGCAACCACACACACGGGGAGCGACAGTTTAGTCGTGCGACCCTCGCACGACGCAGTGAGTGCCCGCCTTTAGATACAAGTAGGCTATGGACCATGGTAAGAAACTATTATAACACACCTTGCCATTTGATAGGTTGATTTCATGTGACATGGTAATTTTGTTCCGTTCAATGTCAAAAGTAATATTCAATGGTCCCATTCAATGGCCAGCTCATTGCCAAAATTTGAGGGTTTTTTGTCATGCGATAGGCCCAAAATAATTACATATTCAACTCAACCAGTACAGAACACCGCCTATAATTGATCTGCTCCGCGATGGCTAAAATCCTATGTATGGGTTGGGCATTTGGCATCCAATTCAAGATTTCAGTGGTGGGTCTGTATTTAAAAATCCAATAAATAATAAGTTTACTGTTAATTTTAGGACAATAGATGTGTTATATAATCAAATAATGTTTTGTATTTGTTGAATGGAAAAAATATTTTCATTCGTTTAATTAAAGATCGACTGTTCCATTCAAATCCGCTCTGCTTTGTTGGATGGAAGTCAATCTTTTCAACTCATAAAAATATTTTCTCAATTCATTTCATAGACGTTCATAATTTGTATAACATTGCATGAACAGGCCTTGCCTTTTAAGGTGAGGAGCGTAATCACTCACCTAAAACACCCTTGAGGTGTCATTCACAGCACACTCACAAAGCCCATCATCCAAAAAACCATACTTCACACTATACTGAACTTTTTTTTTCAAAAATCTTAAAACCCAATGATATTAGACATTTTCTAAATCAGGCTGTATGAATGTGCAGGGAAAGTGAACACTTTGAAGGTTTGTCCATTTTGGGAGAGATTTACTCCAGTAAAAAAATTATATCTAAGTTTGTTTTCTCTAAAACAATATGTTGTTTATTTAAAGAATTTGGAGGCAACATTGCAGAAGATACAGTTCTAGATTTCATCGATGGCGGTGGAAATGTTTTAGTAGCTGCAGGATCAAGTATAGGTATAATCATTGTTTATTATTAGGCCAAAAAATGTTAAAGTTGCATAGGCACATTTTTTTTTTAAATGTTAAATGTTGATCAGTCAGTAAGGACTTTTTTATATTACGGTCAAAGTGTATTTTTTGCAATTTTCTTTTATTCATATAGGCTAAAGATGGGATAACTTGATGCATTTCTTACAATTTTCTATATGACTTGCATATTTCATACAATTTTCAGGATATTATGTTTTAGGCAAAATACCTGTAAATAATCAAATTTTAAAAGAAAATAAGACCAACCCTGACTTTTTATTATATTGTTTGTTGGTCGGAAGTGAGCAACACAAAGCTTTTTTTAGGCCCGAGCAATATTATGTATATTCTTGAGGGTTTGGTTCAATACTCTTCTGGACAATTTCCAGTGGATTCATTTTGGACTATTCAAATATCGCAGTTATTAGTCCCTTTTGAACAGTAGAATATTCAAGCAAGTCTCCCATGAAATTATGATTTTAAACATTTGACAAAATCAATAAAACTTACATTATGAAGGTAGTCACTTGGTGGACATAATAGCATTTAAGGATTAACATACACAAGTTAAAAGCATTAAGTTTTGCCAAATTAGACTAATTATGCATTTTGAAATCATATTTTGCCAAAATAATGTGGCCAATATAATAAAAGAAGGGAAATGTGATGATAATAATAGACATTTTTAACAGTCCCCTTGAATTTTATTTACCAGTAATTTATATAATTGGTATCTATTTTGTTTATCATCACCTAATTAACGGTTGTTTATTATTGTTCTTAGGTGATCCAATAAGAGAAATTGGAAGTAATTGTGGTGTAGAATTTGATGAGGAAAATACAGCTGTTATAGATCATCTAAATTTTGATTCTAAAGATGAAGGCATGGTAGGTAGATTAACACTTCTGAATAATATACCATTTCACTTTAATTTAAAAGTCTGTTTTAATTATTATTTGATTTATGATTAAGTTGATGAAGCTTGTTAAAGTGATAGCAGATCTTCTCATCCTAATTCCCTACTTGTATCAGGTAAGAAGATATAATGCATACTCCAAGCAATGAGATATACGCCATTGTGACAAGATTCATTATTTCGACATAAATTATGTCATCAGGAATGGATGCATGCATTCCTGATGATGACATAATTTATGTTGAAATATTGAATCTTGTCACGATGGTGTGTATCTCATTGCTTGTAGTATTCATTATACTTTCTTACTTGAAGTTGATTAGTGAACCTTTCAGATTTTGGCTACTTGTATCAAGTGTGGATAGAGTGAGGTCATAGTCGGCACTTTGTTCATCCCCAGTACTATAAGATGACAACATGTTTAATTACCTTGCTTTTCATTATTTATATTATTTATTAGTGGACATTTTTTTATTTTTTATAATGTGAACCAGTTAATAATTCCCTTCAGAGGATGTAATAAAATACACTCGATGTTTGTAATAATGTTGAAACTGTAACTATGTTGTAACCAATTCCAAGTTCTATGATCCAAATTGTTCGACACATCATAAGCGTAGTGTGTATCTTGTGAAGGGATTACCCATAGATTTATTATTACAGCTAGATGGTGAAATTCTACAGAATAGATAGCCCAAAGTTCAATCCCATGGAAGCGCCTACTATTTCGGATTCCAACCAATCAAATCGTGTTACGTTCTAAGGCTGTTGCTATGTCGAAATTGCGCACGCTCAATCTTTTATAGAAGTTTTTAATTTATCAATAAATGAAAGTAAATTTAATCCAAATCTAAAGAAATTGACACCATAAAATATGTGTGGCATATGTAAATAATTTTCGTAACAAAATAAGGTTAAAAATAAAATAATTGTAAAACATTTATGATTATTTAACTTGCTTGTTTGTGACGGAGGCTGAGAAATCAAAATAGTAGCCGTCCACATGGACTGCCATTTTTACAGTGTTAAGATAACCATCTAGCCGTAATAATAAATCTATGGGATTACCATATCTAATAGGCAGGATGATTTGTTATTGGTTACAGTATTGCCAGTTTTTCCTCTAAATTACAATCATAAAAAAACCTTGTTTACTGTACTTTAATAGTCAATATATAGGTTTTTGTATTGCGCTCTGTACAATGAAGTCCCAGGGCATTCTCCACAGTATTCTCCCAACCATGGCCTTGACATCTCTTTGCTTCATGATATATAAATCAGCACATAGGCACTCAAACCTGTCACTGCTACTCCACTCCTTGGTGTGGAGAAGCACTTGTAGGTGCTTCAAACACAAATGTCAAGCCCCAGATTCCAACTCCGAAACACTTAATTGGAAGCCAAAATTCTGACCTCTGCACCACATATTTTCATTTCATTGTTTTTTTTAATTTCTAGCATACATTGATAGTAGCTGATCCATCAAATATCATTGAATCTAAAATTATTGTAGGTGATAAGAAATTGAATCCAATTCTATTCAAGGGTGTTGGGTAAGTAGAACAATTATAATAAATAATTTTATCAATTTTAAATAATAACATCAGATGGCCAAGTGTGGGATGATGAAATTAAAAAGTGAAATGAAGTATTATCCCCTAAGTATAAATGAAAGATAGAGAACAGGTGGTAGCCAACCTTCAACCCGATGTTTGCATAAGACAAATCACTTGCCCTAAGCATTTTCCACCTACCCTGTAGCTTATTTTAAGTCCTTCCTCCTAGCATAATTTCAGTGCATTAAACAAATTTGTCATTTTAACAAGGAGATTGCATTTCAGATCTCCCAAGTTGAAAAATTCTGGAGATTTTGTGAGCTAGGGTATTTGCTGTTTTGGTACTATATGGGCATAAAAAAGTAAAATCATATAAACTAATGCTTTGATGATTATAAATAAAGGAGTGTTTATTTTTAAGTGTTTCTATAGGTATTGTAATTATTGTCAAGTAAATGAAAAATAAAAATCCTGGAGATAATCATAATAATTAAAATTCCTGGAGAAAATTTGGTATTTCCTGGAGACCGGGATATGAAGCAAAATTCCTGTACCCCAGGCTAACTCTGGATACTTGGTATTTGCACATTCTTAGTTTGCGCAAGTGGCAACATTTTGATACAATATTAACATTCAAAATGTTCACTTTTCAGAATGACTGCCGACCCAGAAAATCCTCTAGTAATGGACATTTTGCACGGCACCTCATCGTCATATTCGCACAACCCTAATAATGATGTTCTTGAATATCCACATGCTGTTGGTAAGAACACCCAGTTCATCACAGCCCTACAGGCCCGCAACAATGCACGTGTTGTGTTCTCTGGTTCCCTTGACTTCTTCAGCGACGCCTACTTTCAGTCCGCTGTTCAGAAAGCTCAGCCTGGCTCTGAAAAGTAAGTACAATGTTTTCTGATTCTTGCTATAGTCGAGGACGGATCCAGATTTTTTTTAAATTGGGGGAACTATTTCCGATTCCGATACTTATTAGTTACTTCAAAGAAATAACTTTATAAATTATCTACTAAAGACTAAATGAATTTCTTAAAATGTTTGCGTTCCTGTTCTAAAGTATTATTTTAATATACAATTTGCCTTTTCCCATAGATTTGCCAAATCTGGCAACCAAGATCTTGCTTTTGCTCTCTCTCAATGGGTATTTAAGGAGAAGGGTGTCCTTAAAGTCACAAATGTTAAGCATCATATTGTGGGAGAGAAGACACCACCAGCTGCCTACACTATTGAAGATCAAGTGGTAAGGAATGTTTTGTTTTTACAATTCATAGTAATGCGATCACATTTATAACATGCCTGTTAAAGTTATTATCATAACTTACTACTGGTGCTGAAGAGTAGACATGATTTTATTATATTTAGCTTCATCTACTCTTCTACTTGTCGCATCTTGCCTTCTGCCATATATCAGCGATACATTCGGATCACCCTATACTCATCTTGCAAGATGTACTGGATTATTAGTTGTGCATAAGCCTTTTATTCATTGGGTCTACTGTATTTTAGTCCTTGATCCAGGCTCGTAATTGTGCAGTTTTTTTAATTATGGTTCATGGTTCCCCTGCCATAACTTCTTTGCCATGCGTAGTGTTACATAAAGTTAATCAAATTTGAATATAAAGCATGTGTTTTCCATGGGTGCCCAAGCTTCTGTGGACTTAATGTTATACATTCAATGGCTTGCTTCTCTCTTGAGGATCCTATCATATTTTGTTTTGGCAGACAAACTGTACTTCTTGTAAACAATGAGGCTGTATGAGCCACAGGCCTCAAATTTAGGGTTTTTGTGGAGCAAAGCCATTTTTACATAATTTTAAAATGCACAGATGTATAAAAAGTGCACCAAAGTTCTTTTTTTTTTACAAATTGACTCCTAATAAATTGCTGAAAATAGGGCCAATGAGATTAAGGCCTATCTTACAAACAGTTCAAAATCCAGTACCACTAAATGTTGTTGTCGTAGGCTTAGAGTAATATTTCATACATTTATTCAGAGTTTGTAAACCAATTTCATATAAAATGACAAATGTTATCTTAATTGATAATATTATATATTTTCTTCAATTTATAGGAATACAGCATATCAATTGAACAACTTGTGGCTGGACAGTGGAAACCCTTTGATGCTAAAGATGTACAACTAGAATTTGTTCGCATTGACCCATTTGTTCGTTCCACCCTCAAAGGCAAAAGTATGTACCTTTTTTATTTAAAAAAATACAATGAATACATGATATATTCCTTTTAATTATCTAAGGTCTCCCTATATTGAGTGTTGTTATGTAACATCAGGCTATGTTACCGTAATTGCTTTGTTTTCTACTATGACGCACCTAATTGACCCTGTGTTTCATTATCTGATGGAAGATTCTCTTCAGTTTCAATTTTCTGATGTTTATGAAGTAGTTTTATGTTATCTAACTTTACCACTATGTAACACATTTAAAAAGTTTAAAATTCCCAATGTGTATAAAGAGTTTTGATGTTTAAATTGTTCAAATAAAGGATTCTCTTTAAAATTTAACCTCCTTCTTCCTGACGGTTATCAAGTATTTTCATGTTTGTAAAATTTAGATGTTTTGTTTTTCCCTTTGATTCTATGGAACACCGTAATTGATTCTTTGTTTCATTGTCAGATGGACGATTTTCATCAAGGTTTAAACTTCCAGATGTCTATGGAGTGTTTCAGTTTAAAGTGGACTACAACCGAATTGGCTATACTCATTTATACAGTACTACACAGGTAAGTATCTTGATATAGTAAAATGCTTGTTTTATGGCTGTCAATTTAATGAATAGTGGATTTTATGAATGGCCTATTAAAAAGTAAAGTTCCACATTCAATACCGACCATAAAGGAATGATCTGTTCGGAGCTCGTTGTACTTGTTTAGTTCTTTCCACCTTTTTAACCTTCCCTAGTAAATTTTAACCCTATAACAATTCATAACATAGTTAACTGATAGTCATCCTTGCTAAAAATTCAAACTGGTTCTTCGGAATGGCAGACGAGTGTCCTAACCACTCGACCACCATGAATGGCCTATGAACTAATAGACTATGAAAATAAACCTAAACAGATTTGACATAGAATCTGTACAATCAATTTTCGAATACAGTTGAACCTTCCCATAAGCGACCACCTATAACGGACAGTAATTCAAAGACCCGTTTGTTCTTCCTATCTAATCAGTGCATTTGGTAAAAAATTCAAACTGGTTCTTCGGAATGGCAGACGAGTGTCCTAACCACTCGACCACCATGAATGGCCTATGAACTAATAGACTATGAAAATAAACCTAAACAGATTTGACATAGAATCTGTACAATCAATTTTCGAATACAGTTGAACCTTCCCATAAGCGACCACCTATAACGGACAGTAATTCAAAGACCCGTTTGTTCTTCCTATCTAATCAGTGCATTTGGTACCGTCTGTAAGCGGACACCTCCCGTAAGCGGACACGGACACTTTTTGTCATAAAATTTAGATTTTATATGTTAATTTACCTCCCATAAAGCGGACATCCCGGAAAATTTAGTTGTTTTTCTGTACAACGAATACAAATTTCTGTACAAAATCGTCCTCGTACTGTAATCGCTAAGAATCTTATTACTGAACCAATCTTAAAAATGATAAAAACCATATTTAATAAAATATATAATGCGGTGTCAAGATAATTAAGAGAAAATTTCTGTTGAAAATGTCTGTAAATGAGACATAAGGATGTATACATAATTTTACAACTTTAGCCCTCTCTCGGCCAAAATTCTTGTAAGCGGACACTTTTTCCGGACCCGAGGGTGTCCGCTTACGGGAGGTTCAACTGAACCACTTAGTATCAAGGAGAATGGAAACTTAACTAAACTGTAGTGGATAAAATTATGCACTTTACAAAAGAAACACAAAATACCTCTAAATGCATGTGCTTTCATAGTTTCAATTGTGCATTTTAGCCATGTAAAAGTGGCCTCTGTAAATGAAATCTGTGTCATGTTTCAGCCTTAAAAAGAAATAGACCATGGTGCAATTTTAAAAATTAATATTGCATTGAGTCTTCAGGCCATTGATTCATTATTGAACATTTCCAATATAATTATGACATTTTTAACCATTAATCCATTCTTTTTTTATTCTAGGTTTCTGTTCGGCCATTTGAACACACACAGTTTGAGCGATTCATCCCATCGGCATACCCATATTACACAAGTGCATTTTCCATGATGGTTGGGCTATTCCTTTTTAGTTTAGTGTTTTTACATCATAGAGAAGAAACAAAGGACAAGAAAGAGTAGATATTCATTCTGCTTCGATTCTTTTTCTCTTTTTTGACTCTTAATTTTTGGGGAGAAATTTATTGATACAATTTTTTTTTCTTATCTTAATTTGGAGTTTATTTTTATCTCCCCATTTTTCAACATAGCTGTATCCAATATATAAAATTAATTAAAGTAAATTTGTTAGGTCTGGACATAATTTTTATTACAAGTATCTTTCAAAGAATTTGAGAGTCAAACTCGCCTAAGGCAAATCTAAAGTAGCATTGCAAAATAGTTTAGACTTGCAGACAATTTTGATTTAAAGAAAAAAACGAAACGGCAACAGGCCTATATACTAAATTAAGCTAGCCTAGCTATTGTGATGTATATAAAACCTTAGGTAAATTTTATCATTGGTATTCATTCCATTAACTGCTTCAGGTTTTCAAATACATTATTCTAATGTAAAAAAAACATACAGTAAAAATTATATCTCTGTGTAATTACATAGTCAATTTGTGGTGACTGTTTTCTAGCCATGTTTAAATTTTTTTATTCAAATATTTTGACTTTGAGTTACAAAGTTAGAGTTATTTAATGCAAAACATCAATTTGGTATGTAAAATCCGTTTTAATTTTTTTTGTTCAAGTTAGTGAGTTTTTTACACAAGAAAGTGGCTAGGAATAAGTTTTGACTTGGGCGAGTTTGTCTATATTATACTAATTTTTACCTGGGCCAGAAAAAAACGATTTTCGTATATAATGTATTTAAACTTTTAGAAATGATAAATAAACTGGCCAAATCGACGTTGAAAATTGCAATTGTAAACATGCAGTAAGAAAATGCTAATAAATGAGAAAGGAAACAATTGTTAATTTTAGTATCAGTGTTTACATATTTTGGAATTGTCTGTTTTTAGCTACCAACCACAACGACCAGTCTATTCGGCCTACTAGTTTTTAATGGCACTGCAAGCAGATATACTTGTCAAAATCACCTCACAATTCTCTTGAATGCTGTGCATGTCACCACCTACACTACTGTTTGAAAATTGTGACCTCTGATATTGTCTTATATGTTAACTACCCAAGAGATGAACTAAAAATATACCCTCAATTGTTAGGGGTGAATATTAGGCTTTGCAGTAACCAAGATGATTAAAACTGTTATAGCGCCCTCTATTTTAGTCTAATGCATGCAGTGCATAGATATGTTATTATGGCTAGATGGTGAATTTCCACAGAATAAATAGTCCAAAGTGCAGCTCCATGTAGGCGCCTACTATTGCGGAATCCAACCAATCAAATCGCGTTGCGTTTTAAGGCTGTTGCTATGTCGAAATTACGCACGCGCAATCTTTTATAGAAGTTAAAAATTTATCAATAAATGAAAGTAAATTTAATCCAAATCTAAAGACATTGACAACATATGTGTGACATATGTAAATAATTTGTATAACAAAAGGATGTTAAATATACAATAATTATAAAACGGTTACTATTATTTAACTTGTTTGTGATGGAGACTGAGAAATCAAAGTAGTAGGCGCCTAAATGGGACTGCCATTTTACAGTGTGAAGATCACCATCTCGCCGTAATAATAAATCTATGATGCAGTGTCAGTGAATGTGTTAAGTGGAACTGAAGTGAGTTTAGTATTATAGTGCGCGCGCTTTCAAAATTGTTCATATTGCAAGGCACTTATTCAAGTGAGGAGCATTATATAAAAATTAGTGTAAATTGAGGGAGGGCTAATGAAAATTTGGAGGGGTTAAGATGAACGAGACTGACAGAAAACGCTGAAGATGCATAATGGATGAACAACTTGCCAGACTAATTAGGCCAGTGATTTCTTGATGGGTGTTAATTTTAGCGGAGTGTATTTACTCAAGTATAAGAGAAAACGGTTGTAAATCAGGGGCGTATCCAGGGATTTCCTAAGGGGGGTGCTCAAACCTAGGATTTTGACAAGCAAGAACAAGATGTGACCCATTGGCATGTTCTTTATAGTGCGATTATGATTTTGTGGTGCTTTTATCTCACAGTATACTTTTCCTCTGAAGAGTAGGGAGGGGATGTTCATAGCCCAGATTTTCACATTTGTATCCTAATGTTATTAGTTTTTACCTCAGGAGAGGGTTCGAGCACCCCCTGGATACGCCACTGTAAATGACCATATGTACTATACAAGATTGTCATTGATGGGATTGATGAATGGAATACAGTCGACCGTCTCATTTACAAACTTTTCATTTACGATTCTATGTTACAAACATTCTGCTTATTATGGAATTAAAGTACTAGTACAGGCTAACTATGTACTCAAATTCGTCAATGATAATTTTTTTCAATTTCATTCAACTAGTTCTTTCAACAGAATAAGAAACAAAATAAATCAATGTTTTGTAAGCCTATACAAGTTTTCATGAGCCTTCTCGCTTACGAACATTCACATTCAGGGCCGTAGCAAGAATAGAAAAACAGACGAGGCGGCATGTAGGGCCAATATATTAAATACATTTCGGAACAAAAAACCCAACATTTTGAAAGTTTCAGTGCTTCATGTTGGTTACGGCCCTGTCGTCAGGGGCGGATCTAGACATGTACTGTGACCTTCGACAAACCCATGTGAAGAAGCTGGGGGTCGCTTAGGACCCCTGTGGTGAGGTACCAGAGTTTGAGGTCATCTGACCTTCGCAATGGCGAACGGTGCGAAGGTCTGGATCCGCGCCTGGTCATTGACAAACACCTTCCAGACCAAGTGGTGTGTAAATAAGGATGAATAGTGGCGTATTTAGGAGAGTGCTAAGGTGCTTGAGCACCCCCTGGGGTGCAAAAATAGTAAAATTAGAAAGAAAATTTGAAAATCTGGACCCCGAGCACCCCCCTTCAGCGGAAATGAGCACCCCCCCCCCCCTTCAGAGGAGAAGGGCTAAAATCTGAAGAGAAACACCCAAAAACCAGAAATTGTGGTAAAAATTGGGAGAAAAACCCTTTTTTTTGCTTGCCAGAATCCAACCCAGGTTGAGCACCTCCCTTCGACAAGTCCTGGATACGCCCCTGAACGTACTGTATTTCAGTCTTCAGTGCGAAATAGAACCCATGAAGTCTTAAAACGTAATTCCAGCGTTTGTGATTGGTCCATTGGCACCTGTGGTGGCAGTGGCATAGCAGGTGGGTGCTCAGGTGCTCGAGCATCCCTCTACGGGAGCCAAAAACAAAATTAGGATACAAATTTGAAAATCTGGGCCTCGAGCACCCCCTTCAGTGGAAATGAGCACCTCTTTCAGAGGAGGACTATACTGTGAGCATAAAAACACTATATCATAAATTGCACTATAAAGAACGTGCCAATTTTTTTTTTCATCAAATCCAAGTTCGAGTTAGTTAGAGGGGAACATGCAATATAAGAAAAGGTACACGTGTAATTTAATGATATTAGAGGAGGCGGGCACCAAATCCCTCTCTCACCCCGCTCCTCTAAATCCGCCCCGACCAGAATGATCCCATTAAAAAAGTATCCGGACACTGAAATATTCCATCCATCCATGCCCTGATATATGGGATATAGGCCTAAACCATAGGCCCAGTGCACAGGTGCTCGTGTCCATTTTAAAGAACACACCGCATATTTCGAAAAGAGAATAGGTTACTCCAGTGTAGTCTGAAGAGATGAACAGTGCATTTTGGCAGTAAAGAGCATGATGGGGAGGCCCAAATGTTTAAACGTGCAACACACAGTCAGCAAGCACTATCGCTTGTAGTGGATATTGCTCTAATAATAGGGGTGGATTTAAGAGCCCCCCCCCCCCCTTTTTGGAAAGAAAAACATGTTATATTCTCTATAAAACAAAAATATTTAGCTAGAATTGATCACTTAACACGCCCTAATGCCATTTCAAGATATCCAAAGTCCAAAATTTCCCGGGGAGCATGCCCCCGGACCCCACTAGAACTTTGATTCTGTACCGCGCCCCCCCTTCTGGCCCCCTTCCCCCTTTTCCAAAAGTCTGCATCCGCCCCTGAATATGGCCAAATAAAAAACATATATTTAGCGTCAACCACTGAATAATTATCACTAAAATAAATAAGCATCACTAAAAACACTACTGTATACAGTTGAACCTCCCGTAAGCGGACACCCTCGGGTCTAGGAAAAGTGTCCGCTTACGGGAGGTGTCCGCTTACGAGAATTCCCGCCGATAGAAGGCCAAATTTGTACAATTATGTATCCTTATGTCTCGCATTTCACGGCTTTTTCAACACAAATGGCCTCTCAAATTTCTAGACGATTTTGTAATTTATTAAATATTTTTTTATCATTTTAAAGATTGTTTCCGTAATATGATTCTTAGTCATTACAGTATAAGGAAAATTTTGAACAGAAATTTGTATTCGTTGTACAAAAAAATCACTAAATTTTCCGGGATGTCCGCTTATGGGAGGTAAATTTACATACAAAAAATCCAAATTTTAAGACAAAAGGTGTCCGCGTCCGCTTACGGGAGGTGTCCGCTTACGAGAGGTACCAAATGCACTGATTAGATAGGAAGAACAAACGGGTCCTTGAATTAGTGTCCGCTATGGGAGGTGTCCGCTTACGAGAGGTGTCTGCAGAGGGAGGTTCAACTGTAATATCATTGATTGAAACAGGGAGGATTGAAACAGTCATTTAAATAATGTTAACACAGTGTTTTCGCACAACCGGGATATGTGCATGTAACATTACTTTACCTCTGCTATTGTAATATAATATTTAAGTGTGTCAACCTACCCCGCAATCTCCTAGTCATTTAAACAATGTTAACACAGCATTTACGCTCCGCTGGAGAATATACAGGTAACATTACTTTGGTTTCGCCCATCTTTAAATCAATGGTATTGTAATATTATATTTTTAGTGATGCAACCTGTCCCATCTTTCAGAAGTCATTTAAAAAATGTTAGCACAGCGTTTGCGTGTCACTGGGAATGCGCTAGTAAGTTTACTTTAGTTCCACTGTTTCATTAAAATACATTGCAATTTTCTACTTTACCTGGCGCTTGTATCTCATTGCCTGTGAGGCAATTTCAGTTTTCTACATTATTAACTGTAGACCGTTCTACATTAGCTGTGATTTTTCTACATGTTAAGTTTTCTACATTAGTGGTTGTTTCTACATTCGCAGTTATTTTACATAAGCGATTGTAACATGGTAACGCTTAAAAATATTTCGCCTAATCTTAAACTATTATTGTTATTGCATGTTTTTTTTCTGAATAGTCCAATTCTGCATTCTAACATGTGCATAAGTCATCTGAAAGAACGTACGCTATTAGCTTTTAATTTTGACCTGTTAGCCAAACACAAGGAGAGTGGCAATGCTTTCAAACTGTGGAAAAACAACTACCAATCAGGGGCGAATCCAGGATTGAGATTTAGGTAGGGCAGGGGCGCAGCCAGAGGGAGAGGGGGGGGGTCGGGAATATTATAGTATAGCATGAATTGCAAACCAGCCATCGTTAATAATGCAGACTGAAACTCAACTTTGCATAATCTAGCCTATTTTTTTTTTGCTCATCAAAACCAAACCGGCCACCGCACTCACCCGGACCTCCCAAGTTGGGACAATGCAAATCCGGGTGCCACCACTCCTTACCCCCCCCCCCCTTTCATTTCATCCTGGCTGTGCCCCTGTAGGGGTGGGGGAAAACTGTTTGACAATAACAGGTCCCACTTTGCCTCTAAGAGTCCTTATGTAGGCTGTATGCATCTCATTTTAGTCTACTCTCATTAAAGCATAAAACGAAAACATTTTCTATTCAAAATCTAATGAAGTGCACAAATCCAAAGTTGTCATGTTCTAGCACGTACTACTATTGGAAGTTTAAAGGAATCTTTTGAAAACATTTTGAAGACATTTTGGACTTGAAATGAGTATGTGAACAGTATATAAACCTTTTTTTATTATTAATATAGTTTGTTAAAATAAATGTGAGGTGTCGTGACAAAATTAGTCATGTTGTACACCATGCCATTTTTGAGATATTCTTAAAAAAATAAGCCTAAACCGAAAGTCATAATTTTTACAAAAATGAGATTCTTGATGTTTTGGTAAGTTTAGTAACTACATTTTTTGATTACAAACTTCCTGTTTATGTTTATTTGCAATAAACATGTTTTTGAAGTACACTTTGTAAAGGCTGTTTTTCAAAAGCAATGGAAAAACATACAGGAAGTCAACAGTTGTTTATCTTTAAAATTCAATTTTCTCCAAAGTGTGTTTTCATACACCAATGTTTTAAAATGATTTTTCTCTGGTTATACTGAAGCTATGAACTTCATTTAAAAACCAATTTAAACCTTATAGTCTCTTCTATCCAAATGTGACTATAATTTTGGGTTTTTGTTTTTACAACATGACTCATTTTGTGGTGATACCTCACAAATGTACTCGTCTCCTAATATAGACTAAGTATTTTGTATCACTTTTCCATTGTAATTGTCTCAAGTCACAAGTCCATCCAATTCTCAAGTCTATTCAAGTCCAAAATTTAAGTCTCCAAGTTCGAAACATCATCCCATGGGTCTATCCAATACAGCCAAAACAAATCAGAATTTTCTCTTTTCCGCCACCCCTATGGAAAAGACCACGGCCCAATGTTTTTTTTTTAATTAATGAAAAAAAATACACAGCTTATTCGCACCTCGACAATCGGGTTGGAACGCACTTCACAACGCGACCAGAATTAAGGTATGTTACTAAAACACATTAATTTTGCTTGAGTAACTATTATTATTATCCTTTTATAATTAACTTTTAAAAGGTTTTAGGGCAGGGGCGGATCCAGCGGAGCTCGAAATAGGGGGCCCGATGACAATTTGGACAAACACAAGTGTGAGATTTTAACAGTAAACTGATGGCAATAGGTATGGGTCCCGGGTCCGCCTAGGACCCGGGTAAATGTTTCTCAAGAGATGCTCTCTGGTGCACTTTTAGAGGTCCAAAGTTTGCAAAAAATATTATTTTTCCGAGCCAAATGGGAGGGGGCGGGTCCGTGCCCGCCCCCTTGAATCCGCGCAGTAGGGTAAGGTGGGGAAAAATGCCCACCTTAAGCAAAAGTGTCATATTTTCATCTTGACAACAGTAAACAGAACAGAGGCAAGGGATAATTATATTTGCACGGCATTGGTCTATTTAACAATCTACCCCTTTGATTGATATGTATTGCCAATTGTAAATAAAAATGAAAAAACAAAATTTCACTTTGGGGGCGTTTTTTCCCATGGTCCCATGTAGGCGTTTTACCCCATGGGTGGGCGTTTTACCCCAAGTACATTTAATATATATGTACATATCTATATTATCATAATA
The DNA here is from genome assembly GCA_025631205.1 of Nesometra sesokonis. NCBI lineage: Eukaryota > Metazoa > Echinodermata > Crinoidea > Comatulida > Antedonidae > Nesometra > Nesometra sesokonis. The sequence continues at coordinate 25,807 of JAOTQE010100897.1, forward strand.
TATAATATTACGCTTATTTCACTTTAATGTATTGTCACTTGAAAAATGACAAAAAATGGATTTTAAAATTAAGTTCCTTATTTTAAAGAAATACTATATATATGTTATGACCAGGAAACTAAAAATTATGGTATTTAAACAATATTTACCCATACTTTTGCATTGTTACATGCTAAAAAATAGCCCAAAACATCAAAAAGGCTGGAAGCCTCTTAAATTTTGGTCATTCTTCACTGTAAAAATCTTATTAAACAATTTTTAAA
>JAOTQE010100898.1:0-13918 GCA_025631205.1 Nesometra sesokonis
ATCTGAAAGACGGTGCGCTAGTAACTTGTATTTCGACCCTCTAGCCGAAACACAAGGAGAGTGGCGTGGTGTTGAATTGAACCATGAGTAAGTTCAGCGCACAGCACAGTGATTTCCACAAGCTAAACCAACTGAGCTAAATGCCACTCACATATATATATAACATTTTGGAGTGGCGTTGTAAATTGGTAACTTTCAATTCTGAGGAACCTCGCTGCACACTAGGTTCTTTAACCCACAAACAAACAGTGCCACTCCCTAAGCCTTATTATGAGACTTTGTTTAGGAAGCACGAGGTAGTTCTCATCCAAAAATGGTGTGAAAACTCATTTTTGGTTGTGACGAAAAATAAAAAATGAAAAACCTTAAAAAGAAAACTAAAATTTATGAGTACTGTATATATAAAATTGGCGAGTATTGTGTGGGTTTATACTGCTCATGTAAAATAAAATAAAAATAATATTGTATTGTTTTTTTTAGTAGGTACCTTATACTTTATTTTCAGTAACAAATATTTGTTTTTTCAGTCAAGACGAGGCTACTAAAATCGATGAAGAGTTGTTTACCGAATACAGTTTTTTCGTTGATCAGCTCATGGAATTGGCTGGATTAAGCTGTGCGACATCTATTGCTAAGATTTATCCTACATCAACATCTAAACCCTGTTCATCTGTATTAGTTTGCTGTGGGCCAGGGAACAATGGCGGAGATGGTCTTGTGTGTGCACGCCATTTAAAGCTGTTTGTAAGAACAAGATATTTATTTTTATTTAGAGACTTTTTTATACCTTGTTTCTATTCTTTTCTATTCTTGTGTAACACTGTGTAATTTGAGTAGTAGACCCACTTTTGAGTTGGGACGCAATTTTGAAAGTGGTTTCTTTCATTATTGCAGTGTCCAAATAATGTGAAATTTCCTTAGTTTGGTCACCACTAATTATAGTATAAATTTATCTATAGAAATTTTAATCCCGCACTTACCCTTTAATGTTCAGTTATGCTGTTTTAACCAGTTCAATACTATGTAGTATTGAACTGTGCCCAAGTAATATCCAATCCCAAGCTGCTGGCGTCACCTTTTTCCCCACGATTGTTTAGTCAAAAAAACAATTGTGTGTATGCGGTACTGTAGATGATGCCCTGCTGTAATAATGAACAAACATCTAGAACCAGCCCTTAAAATTTGACGTTTCACACAATTGACTATTGTTGATTATAAGGAGTTTCTAAGTAATAAAGATCGCCGTAATACTAATAAAGCTACAAGAACTGGTTTTAATGTACTTCATGAATATATTTGCGAGAGAAAGAAGAAAGTGGATTGCTATAAAACAGTCTTAACTGACAGTCTTAACTTACAGAATAAGGTCAGCAGCCTTTACCCTTTGAAAAAAATAACATCCTCTGACTTGGGAGATCTACCGTGTTAAATTACTAGGGAGATCTACCTATCAACACAGAGAACTACCTGGTAAGGTAGTATATAATTACCCTGTCTGTTAATGTTATTAATGCCTTAAGGTTTATTCTAAATAATGGCTGTATTTTCTAGTATACTTGTAGAGCATTTATAACCATATCCTTGGTAGTATCCCTTGATATGGTAGTTTTTATAAGGTTAACCCTGTTAACTACCTTTATCTACCTTGTCACTACCATTATCAACCATGTTAACAGAGTTATTTTTTTCAAAGGGTAATACATAGACGGTCTTAGCAAAGTCACCCAATTTAGACCATTGCAATAAAACAGTCTTAACTGACGGTCTTAACTTACAGAATAAAGTCGGCTTTAACACATAGACGGTCTTAGCAAAGTCACCCAAGTTAGACCATTGCTATAAAACAGTCTTTAAGACCGTGTTGAGTATTGAATCTCGAACAAACAATCCATAGTAACGATAATTGAGGGCGCTATTTTAGGTATTTTTTGTGCTACAACACGTTTGATTTTTTTACGAAAATTTTATACGAGTTTTAATTTCATAATATGGTGCTTGTTTAAACATTTATAGTTGTAAAAATTTATTAAAACAGGCATTTGAAGGTAAAATAATGCTGTTACCACATTGTAAGTGATTTAAGACCATTTATAGCCTCCTCTAAGCATGCTTTAATATTAAAGACTGCTAACTGCTAAGACCGCGGCATAGCAATGGTCTATAATTAAAGACAGTGCGTGACATCACGATTATAGACCGACTTAAGGTTAAGACAGTCTAAAGACTGCTTATAGCAATCCGCCCCTGGTTTGAAAACGTAGCCTTCGCAGGCGGCAGCATAAGCCTGGAGGGATAGGCGTAGCCTAAGCTGCGACAAATCTGAACTTGCAAGTATTTGAATAATAATTTTAATATTGAATTCCTAGTTTTGCTGATACCGCAAAATATTGAACTCGTCTTCGACTTATTCAAGATTTTGTTATGGCTAGTAAAATATTTTTTGGATCCTCTCAAAGGCATTCAATATTAAGTAAAGAATCGAACCCACTACCTCAGGATTGGAATATTAGTACCTTAACCATCAATCAACAGCTTCACTCACAGACAGTCCCTAATTGCACAAAATTCAATGCTAGAAGGTTATACACTTTGGAGTCTATGTGGCAACTGAACCTATGGCTGATTACATGAATTTGACCTTTTGCTCAAATTTAACCATGACCTTTGACCCTGGCCCTTCAAATTATGTACACATATAGCGTGAACTTGAATACTGTACCCTTAAATATGAAGCAAGTTTGAAGTACGTGTGTGATAATTATGCCAGAACTATGGCTGATGACAGGAATTTGACCATTTTGCTTGACCACGACCATACACTTAATATGAATCAAGTTTGAAGTGTATATTATAGAACATACTGCTACCATAATAACAAAAATTATTGTATTATTCTTATTTTTTAGGGCTATGAACCAACAATATTTTATCCAAAAAGACCGAAGAAGGATCTCTACATGAACTTAACGAAGCAATGTACACTGATGGATATACCATTGCTATCTGAACTGCCACCATCAAAGCAGCTAAATGATTCCTACCATCTTATCGTGGATGCCATCTTTGGCTTCGGTTTCAAGGGTGACGTGAGGGCGCCATTTGGGGATATAGTGGATACCTTGGGAGGCAGTATCTGTGCCCATTTGTAGCATTGATGTGCCATCAGGTTAGCGAATATGAGATTAATTTATTTTTAACCCTTTCGCTACGTGGGCCCGGTACGGGCCCAAAAATGTTTTTGAATGACATGAGCCCAGTACAGCTGGGCCAAAAATATACCATTCTTTAAAAATATTTGCCTACACTACACATGCTCTCCTCAGTTGCCAACTTTGAGATATTTTAAACCATTAAAAAAAATCAGAAGGTATCGAAAGGGTTAAGGCTTAATGTCATACTGTTTAAACCATTCTGTCTCTTTTGTTGCTCCATTTGGCAGTACTCAGACTTTGAAATCATCTTTTTATCCCTCGGTTATTTCACTTTGGAACAACCAACCATATCCTATAGTTGATATACAAAACGACATTCTTTCTAAATCACTTTGACTAAATTTATGAAACAATTTTTTAGATGCGGAAAGCGCCTCTATAAACAGCTTTTCAAAAGTGTCATCTGTCTGCCTGCCTGTCTATCGGTCTGTCTGTCGGTCTTGCCACGCATATTTGTGACTATTTACGTTTAGTTCTTTCCATATAAAATTTCTGATAACCAGCATTGTATGGGTGTCACTTTAAATATCTATGAAATGTGAAACAATTAATCATCAACTGGTAATACATTAACATTGAAATTGAATAAAAATATCGTTATAAATACACTTTTAAATGCTTACTTCCTTATTAAAACTGTATACAATATATTATTTTTGTTTCTGGAGTTATGCAAATTGTGAATAACGCCTCAGGCTACTACACTCGGCGACATTCGCCTCAGGCGTAGTCGCAGAAATTTGAAATTTGCATAGCAGTTGATGTTAATAGTATAAAAGCAAGCACGATACAGAACCAATTCATTTGATCACTGATCTTCTTGTATAGTTTTGGATCAGTAGCTGCACTCTAATCTTCAATCGTCTTGTATAGGTAGTTGTAAAGTAGGAATACTAGCCCGGTTTTGTTGGCTAATAAAAGTGATAGCGTGCAGTGCACGAACAGTTGGTGACATTGACCAGCTAGAGCTACTGCGCGCAGCTTTCCGCCTCTTATTGTCGGATCAACAATTTTTATTTATTTTATCTATGTTTATATTTTACCACATGTACCCTTCCGCAGTTAAGTTTAGTTAAAACGGATACCACTATATTAGCCTCTCACCATAACCGCTATAATTATGTCATATTATATGGCTATCTGGTATCCCTGGGATGTTGATGTATCTAAATTTTCATAAATAAATAGTATATAAATAAAGAAAACCCTTTTTTACTTTCAGGATGGAATGTTGAGAAGGGAAGCGAAGATGGAATTCAACCAGACTCTCTCATTTCATTAACAGCTCCTAAAATATGTGCAAGGCATTTTACAGGAAACCATCACTATCTTGGTGGACGTTTTGTCCCTCCTGCACTCGCTAAGAAGTATGAACTGAATCTTCCACAATATCCTGGAACAGACTGTTGTGTTAATATTTCAGAAAATCCAAAACCCTGAACGAAATGGCAATTCAACACATTTCGGTGGATTCAGAATATAGTGGCACTGAACCACCAATCGGTTGCCACTGACATGGCGATTTCCAACTTCGGGGTCGACATCATGGCTGCAAGTGCGGTAGTGTGAGAAAAGATGAAGCCTACTCACAATATGCAGGCTAGGCAGCTCAGACGCAGGCCGCAGGTTAGCTCAGCCTTTCGATGTGGACCTTTTTTCATAATACACTGCGGATTTTGGCCTCTACGCTTCAACTGATAGGTGGCGCATCATATTTTGAATCCACTGAATTGCAGGATTGCTCCACCATTGGAGGTCCCGGGACGTACAATTGTAGAATCGATTTCTAGTTTAAACTACAAAATGGAATGCGGTTTGAAATGCCCTGCGTCGGTCCTGAGAAAGTAAAGCAGAATGCATCCAGCTTTGATCATTTCTGGAACGCTCCCGGGATAGCAGTATAAATGGTTCCAATGTCAAGTAGATAAGTGGATTAACATTTTCGTTCAGTAATAAATTTACGTAATATAAATTGTTTATTTATAAGTCAATGTTCTAGTAAATATGAGTAATGGTAGAATATTTCAATCCATGATATGTGTAATTGTGTAATTTTACAAGAAACGTGAGGTCTCCCCACAAAATGAGTCGCATCATAGTTGAGATCAATTGAGATAATCACCAAAATAGGTCTGAAGTCAAATTTTTGAGAAATTTTGTTTTAAATGGGTACTATGGTACTTTTGTTAAACTATAATATACCTTTTAGGTAAGTTTCCATCTAGGAAAGTGTCCTTCATGATGATTTTATGAGATTTATAGTCTGTTTATTTATTTTAGAGTGATGGGTGTTCTTCTCAAAACCAGGTTTCCGTACATGAAAACTTCAAATGTTCATATTTTTTAATCTACTTATCTAATGAATGTCATTTAAAGTGTAGATTACAGATTATACTATGTTTTATTAAAAGGTACCAATAACTCATTTTGGATTTTCCTACCATGAGACTCATTTTGTGGTGAGACCTCACAAATTAGTATATGGTTTGAAGTACCAGACAATAAAAACAGACAAATGGGAAATCCCTTAACTACATGTTGAGGTGCTGTTTAGTTTTACTTGTTAAAACGAAGAGCTAATAATACATAAAATAGATATTTGCTCATTTGTACAAAACTAAAAGTAATTAGAAGTGAAAATATAATAGAATACTGAGACAGGATTGAAACTGTCCCTGTTTTGTTTGGTATGTGAAATGTATGCGACAATCTGGGTAGGGTGTATATGTGGGTACCACTAAAAGGGAAAAGGTCCTGAACTTAATATCTAAAAAACTTAAACGGGTTTGACTAAAACTTGACGTATAATTATTGACAACATTTTTAGTGGCGATCCGGTGTAGTGTAAATTTGGAGGGGAATTAAATCGAAGCGTCCCAGATCAATATAGGCTAAAAATTAATCATTTTCATTTGAAACACCATGAACAAATTTTGAAAAATTCTGTATGGATAGGAGGAAAAGCCCCATCCCCCTCTTCCGCCGCCCATGTTTGCCGAGTCAAAAGTAGAGTGCGGGCCCTGTGGTCATTGGTGACATTTTAGTGACGATCCAGTGGAAAGTGTAAATTTGGAGATCCATTAAATCGAAACGTGCACAATTCTGGGGAGCCAAAAGTGCACAAGTTGCGCCGCAAGGGCACCAAAATGGGGAAATGACCTTTTTTTTGTTTTTCAGAATAAAACGGGCAGCCACGTCCACCCGGATCTGGAGTGCGCACCCCCCCCCCCCCCCCCCCCCTTTTCGTTGGATCCTGGATCCGCCCCTGTTGCAGATAACATTTGTGGAAAGAAAACATTTGACAAAAAACAGCAGCGGATGACAACTGAAATTGTAGAGATGATGGAACACCGCAGAAAGGTAAAATACCACGTCAGCCATGGTGAATATAGAAACATTCAGAAAAAATAAAAGTGCAAAGGAAATGTACTATCAGGAGCGTTTTAAAGAATTGGAAAGACTAGATAGAATAAACGGTGCCGGATTGCACAGAGAGGTGAGAGAAATGAAAGGAAGCCCCAAGTCCAACTAGTGATTAGAGGGAGTAATACGTCACAATGAAGGAAATCACAAAAAGATGAGAACAGTAGATCTACATAGGAGAGAAAATTTTCAAACAAACCAAACAAAATCATAATCAAAGATGAGCAGCTAAACATTAGCATACATGAGGTTGAAAATTAATAAAACTGCTTCATAACAACAAGGCCCCAGGGGAAGACAATCTGTCAGCAGAATTTTTAAAAGAACCTACGCCTCAAAGAATGCAGCAGATGACCAAAATAATCAATCTAATCTACCAAACCGGTAAATTTCCTGTAGACTTCCTCGTGAGCAACTTCATCACAATTCCAAAGGAGGTATCTCAATGCAAAGACTTCCGCACAATCCGCTTGATACCAAAGGCATTGAAATTCTGCTCAAGATCATGCCTGCTAGGATCAACACTACAATTGAAAGTCAGCTAAGTGAGACACAACTTGGATTCAAAAAAGGAAGGGTACAAGAGATGGATTCTTCCAGTAAAGATGTCTCAGTGAGAGATTGATTGAGAAAGAACATCTATTGCTTTATAGATTACACAAGAGCATTTGATAGTGTAAAACATTACAAACTACTGGGAGTAATGAAAAGAGCTGGAGTTCTGGAGCACGAGAGAAATACATGTAGCACACATATACTGACACCAGACACAATGGTGGCACCATCGGAAGAGGCTGGTCCCCGTCGGGGAAGATTGACCATTCTCGTCTGGCAAAATCGGGGAAATAAGGTTTTTTTTGTTTTGTTTTGCTCAACAAAACCAAACCGCGGACCACATTCACCCGGACTTCCCTCGTTGGCCCCCGTCAGGCAAATCCTGGCGCCACCACTGACCAGACGGAAACTGTAAAAACTGCAACTGGATTCTCGAATAGTGTACATCGCCGTGGCGTCAGAAAAGAATGTATTTTTTCACCATGACTCTTTAACTTAACTAGTGAGATGCTACTCAACGAAGCTAGAGAGTTGCACAGGTGTATTGATAAATATAAATTTCAATAAGGGTTCAGGAGGCGCTACTCAACGGACGGATCACATCTGTACCGAAACGTCAAATAGCAATTATACCAGAATGGTTGCATTGGATCTCCAAAAAGCCTTTGACATGGTTGACCAGGGTATTTGGTAAAAGTAGAAGCAATGGGTTTTAAATGCACTGAATGTGTGAAATAAAGGAAAGGAAACAATTAGTACGTAAATAAAGTAGAATCAAGTCTATTACCTATAACATGTGCTTTCCTCAAGGAAGTATTCCAGGACCACCTGTATTCATATCATATGGTACATAAATGAAATGCCTATTAGTGCAGATTGTAAACTCATGCTATACGCAGATGACTGCGTTCTTATGGTATAAGTTAGACACTCCAAATTGTTAACAAGGACATTAACCAAGGAACTAGAATCATGTAACGAATGGCTCATGAACAAGTTAGTTAAGTTCTATATTCACTTGGTGAAAACTGAAGCCATGCACTTTGGAACAAATTATAAATTAAGGAAACTCAATGATTTCGTAGTTACATGCAATGGCGTCTCTGTAAAACCAGGGAACAGTTAAAGGTAAAACTGTCTACCTCGCTTAATTATCTAAGAATAACACTCGAGCAGACCCTGCCATGTGAAGATATAGTTAACTCAGTTGATTGAAGATGTAGCTAAAGACAAATTTCTATATAGGCAAACATCCTTTCTTAATTGAAATACAAGGACAATTTTATGTTTTGCTTTTATAAAATGTAACTTTGATTACGCATGTTCATCCTGGTTTTCTGCTATTACAGTACAAAGAAAAGTAAAAATAAATTAAGTTTCACCCCACAAACTACATATTCGTGCACACGTAGACGATCGGACCCAACCAGTGGCGCCGCCTATGACCCCCCCCCCCCCCCACGTCGGAGAGAAATTTAAGGTTCCGTCGGGAGCTTTGGAGGGTAATTACAAGGCACAGACCAAATTACGGCAAATAACGATTTTTTCCTTGTCAAATTGAAAACCGGTGACACGCCCCTGCTGTTGGGGAATTCTTGGCATGCCACTGGACGCAACTCAACGATTATGTATAAATATTCAATGGAAACACCGTTTTTAAACTAAAACCTAAACTTTGAATTATATAGGCCTCTTTGGTTTCTTCACGTAATTAAAAATAGGAATAATTAATGCTATATTCCATAATCCTCAGAAAAATTGCATAGACTGATATGCCAACATTGTACCTGCCAACTTGTTTTGGCTTCAATGCGTGAGACAAACCCCACCACCACTATAGCAAAAAAAAACAAAAAAAAAAAACAACAAAACAAAACTGTCATCTGACCATTTTCGGCATGTTTCTGCCCATATTATCGCTGTTTTGGAGGCGGTTTTACCGTATTTAATTTAGTACAAAACTAAAAGTAATTAGAAGTGAAAAAAATAATAGAATACTGAGACAGGATTGAAACTATCCCTGTTTTGTTTGGTACGTGAAATGTCTGTGACGATCTGGGTTAGGGTGTAGATCTGATGACCACTAAAAGAGAAAAGATCCCGAAATTAATAAAGAACTAAACTGGTTTGACTAAAACTTGGCGTATAATTGACAACATCTTTAGTTACGATCCGGTGTAGTGTAAATTTGGAGGGGAATTAAATCGAAGCGTCCAAGATCAATATAGGCCAGAAATTAATTTTCCTTTGGAGTACCATGAACAAATTTTGAACATTTCTGTAATGATCCAAGGTAGGTATGGATAGGGGGAAATGCTAAAGGAAAATGGTTCAGGAAATCGGGTGTTCAGAACTTAATATGAACCAGCAAACGTTTTTGACTGAAACTTGACAAAAATGCTTGTTATGCAGGGGCGGATCCAACTGAACTCGAAAGAGTGGAATAGATGTTGATTTGGACAAACACAAGTGTAATTTTAACAGTAAAACGCTCTTTGGTGCTTTTATAGAAGTCACAAGTGTGTCAAAAATAAAGTGTGTTAAATATTATTGTTCCTAGTCAAAAGGGAGGGGGAGGGGTGCGATAGGCCCCTTGGATCCGCGCCTGTGGTCCCAGGTATGATTGGTGACATTTTATTGACGATCCAATGAAGGGTGTAAATTTGGCGGTCCATTAAATCGTAACGTGCCAGACCCATAGGCCAAACATTAATCGATAGTTCAGGCTTTTCCTTTTAACTACGATAAACCCAACCTCAGATTGTCTGTGGATATTGAGGACCAGTTGAAAGTTAAAGGTACTTCATCATTTTGCTTGATTTAATGACCATCTTGGAATGAACCCCATGCGTAAGCTTGAATGTCTAGACCTCAAAATCCATCGACCTTCAGTACCCCATTCCTCACAATACATTACAAGGTATTTCCAGATACCGATTGTGTTGAAACAGAAAAATGTGGAAGGCAAAGACTTCAAATTTCATTTTCGTCATTAAAGTAAAGTTGCGTACAGTTATTTAAAATCCTTCGGCGTTTCATAAAAGAATATGTACAAGAACTAGAGCTTGGCTCGTGCTACGTTAGATCGTAAAACAAAAACGGCGGAAGAAAATCTCGTCATTTATTAGAACACTCTCTGCAGAAGAAGTGGATGTATAAACACACGTACCTTAGGCATTGTCTTTGCAACCATGAAGTGTCTGTAAGTAGCATATCAAAAATAAGTCGTGTTTTCAGTTTTAAAAGTTTTCAGTTTTATAGCATAAAAACGTGTTTTGTTCATGAATTTTTATTTGTGCCGATGAAGGCCTGCAGTGCGGAAAGATTTGCATAGGCCTAAAATATATACCGACCTAAAATTTAAAAAATCGAGGTCTGCAATTGTTTTTATTTTTCCCCTTTTCCGATTTTTTTGGGTAAATAAAATTATCCATCAAATTGTAAGAAATACTTCTTGAAACTATCCTAAAGTTAAAACGTTTTTTACGTATTTGATATACGCTAATTTAAAAACTAAATACTTTCAGTTTTCTGATTTCACCTTTGCTGACCAATTTGAATTCAAAACTAAAAAGCGCCTTGTCTTGATCAACACATGGTTCAATGTTCATCACGTAATCGGTACATGTAGACCAGTCGGGCGACGGGGTCGGGGGGGGGGGGGGTTGTTGGCAGAACTAGGAACCTGTCATTATTGAAGACGTGGTCAATTAACGGTTTCGAAACTCAGTCAAAATTTCAAGGGCCTTCCCAGGTGCAGACTTGAACTTGGACCACAACCCGGTTGTCATGAAGTTCAAATTGTGGATGAAACCCGTTTCCAAACTTAAAAACAAAGCCAAATTTATACTTGGATTCTTAGACAACAAGGGGACCCGAGAATCCATGAGGTCTGCGTTCAACAGCGGTATGTCAGCAAGGACAGCCAGAATGGCCAGTCCCAATGGTAAACCTTCTACAACGCTCTTCGAGAGGCACCCGAACAATATATTCCGAAAGAAGAAAAGGAAATCAGAAGTCATCACAATGTATGACAACAAAAACAAAAGATCTGCTAAAACAAAAGTTTGTAAAAAGAAGCGTGTGAAATACAATCTAGTCAAAAAAGAGGTCATCAAAAATGCAAAAAAGTAAAAGAATGGTTAGAACGAAGTGTCAAAAGATGTTCAAAAAGATCGCAGAGACTACTGGCAGAAGAAAAGAAAGTGCATCAAAGTTGCAGACGGAAAGGTCTTACACGAGAAGAGGGCTGTTGCAGCAAGATGAAAAGAGTAAAAGACATTTTTTATAAAGATCAGAAGACAGTTACTGAATGGTACAAACAGGACCCCGATTCTGGAAAATATAACGAGGATTCTCCAGATTCAGACGAGCAACAGAGAGAACAACATGTGGCTGGCGCCGGGTGATGTAGGAATTGATTTCATTTGGGAACTCTATAACAAAATATACGAAACTGGCGATATTTGTGAGGATATGTTGCAATCGGAGTTCAGTATGTAGCTTTCGTTTTGCACGACGGATCGTTCTACGACGGTATGACGCATTGTCGGGCGTACGCAATGTCTGTTCTCAGAACAAACCGTTTAGTTTTTTTTTATGACGGCGACGAACTTGCCAATTTAATCATGACCAAATTTTACTTGATGGCGTTGGCGATAGGCCTAACCGTTTACTTTCTTTCAGGACGGCGACGAACTTGCCAATTTAATCATGACCAAACTTTACATGATGGCGTTGGCGATAGGCCTAACTTGTGAAATAAGAAGTCAATAAATGTGCCAATTGTGATTGTAGACTTTGACTACAACAATTTCGATTTTGATGATTACAAAAACAAAACAGCAAACACCACTCTCCTACATAGCCTAGCCTCAACTAACTGCACTGTACACACTCTTGAGGGTCTTGTAAAGGTAGACCCCATTCATTTTTGTCAAAAAAATTGAATTACATAGTTTTGACCAGTCTAGTCTAGTTAACGCTAGACTATGGGTTGCAAAAGGCTTGATCCCTCGTCGTTTTCGGGGGGACGGTGAAACATCAAGAAAACTGTAGTAGATTGTTCACGCCCGAAGATTAGGGTATACGCAGTTAAGTCCATTGTCATTTCCTTCGTTGCAGAACGATCCGTCGCACAAAAAAAAAAGTTCCCTATTGTCTTGCCTAAGGTACCAGGAACACTCGAATGCACAAACTTAGAACCATCAGCCTCATGAGTCGCGTTCTCAAATTTCTTGTCATTCTCCAAAGAATGCGTAGAAAAATCCATCTCGAGATACTCGAATACCATGGGGTCATTACGGACAAAGGAACACGAAATGCGATCTTTTTCCTCCGCATAGCGGGAGGTTCATAGAGGGGAGGGGCGCACATAAGGGAAGAGGGTGGGGGACAACAGCAATTGTGTTGTTCAACTCATTTATTATATTCGTTTTTTCAGAAACATATCCAACACTTTTGAAAGGAAACGGTACTTTAAACCCACTCGATATAAGGAGGAATCACATGTAGGGAAACGTCCAACGTGCCTACTGTGGAACTGAATTTTCTCTGAATTTTAACTTATTACCCTCGCCCCACTGCAATGGGGAGAGGGTATTGCAATGAGCTCCGTCTGTGTGTCTGTCTATCTGTCTTTCTGTCCGTCTACATCCATATCTCAAAAACTATTGGGCCGATTTACTTTAAATTTTCAGAGGATGTCAGAATCAACCGTAGCTAGGTCCTCCCGAGGTTTGGTGCTGTTCCACTTTACCATATGAATTCTGGATTCTAATCTATTTTATTTTGTGTCTACTGCCCTCTATTAGTATTTAGACACACAATCTGAAAATAGCAAATTCCTAAGATAACCGTTCTTGACCCCATGAACAGTATAGGCTATAAAGTGATTTATTTTATTCTGTAGCCTGAAGTCATTTAAAATTATCACCAGTGTGCAAGAATTATTACCCTTTTATAAGTAAAATTTTGCCGAGGCTCAGTGTTCTAATATTTTAGCTAATTTCATGGCTCAAAATGTTATTATCACCTAATGTTGTTAGGATTTTACTTTCTTTCTTTATTTATTCTTTCCTTATTTTGTTCGCGGCTCTTTTCTTGTAAGTTGGTCAATATACAGGCCTATATCCGAAGTTGTTTCTAAAACTTTTGTTTGTGGCATCAAGGTCACGTACTGCCATCTACGCCCAATTTTGTGTAATTCTATGATTGGTCATAATTTTCTCGCCAACAGGATTTTTTCAATGAAACTTGACACACGCATGCTTCATATGAAGGGTAAACTTGTTGTGACATTATTTTACACGCGACCACAGATCCGTCTGTGTGTACGTGCGCGTCAAAGTTTCAAAATTCGCAAAATTAATTTCTAATCAATTATTTACACGTTTCACGTCATTCTGAGCATTTCAAAATTACGCAATTGTTTTGTGCCGCGCGCGCATATTTGCGCACACGGAGTGCACAGGAGCTGAAAATTGTAGGTTTTTTACATGTTCTGGGTTCCTGATGCCGGATTCGCTTATTTCAAATGTTTGTTAGTCACGTAGGAGCAATAACAATGACGTACGGGCGCATCAGACATACGAATTCCTATGCGCATTTATGTCTACATATAGTGAAAATATGCCAAAATTATGCCTATTATAAATTATTTATAGCTCCTTAGGATCAAAGGTGACCCCATTTTTTATTACATATTTTGAAAGCATATGAGTTGTAGA
>JAOTQE010100909.1:0-13918 GCA_025631205.1 Nesometra sesokonis
GTGATATAAATAGCCTTAAGTGCGGTTTTATATAATCAGTCAATTTCATTCTGGTATCATCTTGAAAATTATACGATTTGCTGTTTTATAATCAATCCCATAACAAATTTATCAAAATTAACATCATAAAAAATTAGAAGGTCACAATTATTGTTTGTTTTTGGGGGTGGCGGAAATATAAATAACCATAGGTGCAGATTTCGGTGACCAAGTCTATTGATTCTGGCATAATATCAATATTATTTTATCTTTGTTTTAATATAAGGTTCATATAAATCGGAACATCAGTGATATAAGTGATTAATATGTAGATCACCTATCGTCAAAAATAACAAACGGTTTTGGATAGGACAAGAGCCAAGCTAGTCAAAGTGCAGTTTTATGTGATCAATCTTTTAATCCTGCTACTGTAAAATTGTATAATTTATAAAACTAATCTCATAGGGTCATTAATGGCAAAAAAATTATGTTCTGAAAAATATAAAAGTTTAAAATATCTGGGATAGGGTGTATAATAGCCATAATTCCTGATCGGTACTTTTGTCCCAGTATCATTCTAACATATTATAACATTAAGTTTATAATAATTGTTTCATTAATGACAGCATAAAATGTCAAAAAGTCAAATATTTTCAAAAAAGATAAAACATTTGTGTGTTGAGAATAGGGGTTAGTAATATAAATACTCATAAGTGGATATGAAAAGTACATTGGATTCTGGTGTCATTCTAAAGATAAAAAAGATTAGTTGTTTTAACATTAAGGCAATGACAATTGGTTCATTAATAACATCATTAGTCAAAAGGTCACACAATGTCGAAAAAGGTTGGAAAGTTTGGGTTTGTAGTGTATGAGTAATATAAATAGCCATAGGTAGCAGAATTAGGTGATCTTTTATTTTATTCTGTCATCATTAAAATATTATATAATTGTTTATATTTTAACATTTAGCTCATATCAATTGGTTCATCAATGACATAAGTGATAAATACCTAGGTCAAATAAAGTAGAAAATGAAAACAATTTAATTTTTTTGGGACAGAAATAATATAGCCAAAGTATTGGGCCAAAGTGCAGTTTTAAATGATCATTCCTTTAATCTTGTTACCATTGTAGAAATTAGATGATTAACACCATGGGTTATTAATGGTACCACGAATATTCAATAGTCCACGTATTTTTAGGAAATATAAAAGGGTCAGGGTTTGGAATGGGTAATCCATAACTGTAGTTTGAATTGATCAATATACTTGATCCTGGTATCATTCTAAATATTATATGATTTCCATCTTTTAAAAAGTTCATAAAAATTGGTTGATTGCGACTTAAAATGTCAAAAAGCCATATACTGTCGAAAAAGGATAACACGTTTAGATTTAGGGGTAGTACTAATGTAAATTGGCATAAGTTCAGTGTTCATTACCTTGGATTGTGGTATCATCGTAAAGATGATTGTCTATGTTTTAATTTAAAGCCCATGCCAATTGGTTCATTATTAACATCAGAAAAGTAAACAGATTACATATTGTCGGAATAGATAAAAGTTTGAGTTTTTTAGCCATAAGTGCAGTGTTATATGTTCATTACATTGGATTCTGGTATCATCGTAAAGACGACTGTCTATGTATAATTTAAAGCCCATGCCAATTGGTTCATTAATAACATCAAAAAAGTAAACAGATTACATATTGTCGGAAAGATAAAAAGTTTGAGTTTTTTTTTAGGTAGGGTAATATATAAGTAGCATAGCTGGACAATCATCGTCTCAACATTTACATACTTATGTGTATTACAAATTATTAATTGACATTAAATAAGCTTTAAAATGATATCAAACCCTATGGTAATTATCAAAAGCTAATTATTTGATCTTTGACCTGTTTTACCCAAGTAACAACATTAAATGGCTTATATCTCTGCAAATATACATTTTTACATAGAGGTGCAATTAAAGGAAATGATCTATGTAAAATTACCTATAATTTGATACCAAACATGACCATGTTCTATGTAGTACCTCGGCCATCTTAAAATTCAAAATGGCGTCTCATTAAAAGGCCTATAACTTTTTTCCCCAGGGTGGACCGAAGAGGACCTTTTTTATTTGAAAAAGTATATTTTTGCGGTTCGATTGATACCAAGAAACCTTTGTTAACCTTTCTTTCCGGTAGCGCCTGATTTTTACATTTAACGACCATACTATAATGGGGACAACCAACCGAAAAACGACATGTAATGATGACGAAAACCCGATTGAAAAAGCGTAGAGATGCTGAGACGCACCTAAAATTAGGTATATTATAATATTTGTTTTGACACGTACTATTTTTTTACGGTTTTCATTTTAGATCCACAAATTGTAGATCGGCGTATACACAGCAGCTAATAAGGATGTAAGTAGGCTTAGCTGACAAGTTTAACATCAACATTCAATACAATAACCACCTGTAAGCGGGCACTCTCGGATCGGGAGGTGGCCGTTTACGAGAGTTATGGCCGATAAAGTTCAACTTTTAAATCGAATACGCAACTTAATGGATGGTAAAGACAGTTAACTGATTAGTACAGCCTCGCACCTTAGCTAGCGCCCATCCATAGTTGTAGCTAAGGTGCGAGGGAATATTGGATGCTCGGAAATAACACTGTTGCATCAAATTATCAAAATTTAGGGAAGTTGACATTGAAGACTATGAAGAAACAAAACACACCACCTCATTCCCACAATGGTTAGGGCTGAGGTGCAAAAATTCAGAATAAGGCACCTCTAGATTTTGGGAAATGCTATTCGTATAAATTTAAGAAGTATTTCAATTTTTTTTCCGTTTTGGTCGGATTTTCTTTACTGTTTACGTATATTTAATAAATTTTATGTGACAATAAAACAAGTCCTATACCTATATATGGTAATGATGACATTAAATCATGACTATGCATGGACATCATTACCATATATGTGTATATGAACGTTTTTGGCAAACATAATTTGATAGTCTGGACTGAGATTTATAGTATGATTTAACATTGTTTTTATTTTACACATGCAATTTATTTTACAGTTTAAGCTCGATCCGTATATGGTAGAGATAATAAAAGGCTTTTTTGATGAAAATGCTGGAAAGGTAGTGTATATTTCAATTGTTGAAACAGTTTTAATGAGTATAGTGGCGGATTTAGGGGGTGTCAGGGGTGGAGTAATGAACCCCATCAGCTTTGAAGAAAACATTTTAATCGCTATAATTATACACGTAGTACTTAGATCGCGAAGACGGCTAAACGGTGCAAGTAGTGGTTAAACTGGTAAATCGACTGTTTTTTTTATTGTCAAAACCAAAACCGGGAACACAAACACCTCTTCCAGATGAGTTTAAATTTTCTGACCCACCCCCTCCCCTTTTAAAAAATCCTTGGATCCGTCCCTGGATGAGGTGTTCCTTTATTTTTTCACGAGGAAGTGAATTGAAGAAGTGAATTGGCTTGAAGTTTAGCCAAATTTCTTGACTCCGTTCTGCTATCGCTTTCTGGTCTTACCTACTGGTCTCTTTTCCTCTGCCTTCCAGTCTGATGATCTATAATTTAGCTGAATTAATCATCGGAATTGACTTCAATACACATTTATCGCACACCACAAATCTGTAGTATTTCTTTTAAATCTCGATCGTTCATTACAATTTGTTATTCTTCTGGTTAGGATAAACTGATGGACAACAACGAATTGGACGCCTTCTTCGAAACATTGAAATACAATGGTAAGAATACATTTTGGTTAGGTTTTTATAGTAATCAGGTCGTACAAAGAGGGGTCATGAATGGGAACTCTTGTATGTTACTTGAACTGTTGCAATTGGACATTACGTTTTAAAATGTCTCTATAACTAAATGGACGATGCAGGCGCGGATCCAATGGTGGGGAGGACCCTCCATTTTGATTTGATGTTGTTATCACTTTCGTTATTATTGTTGTTGTAATGAAAATATGTAATATGATATTTTTTTATTTTATTTATTTTTGTAAAGGTGGTTCCCCTCAACAAATTCCTAGATCCGCCGCTACGACCCCGGAATGCATATTTCACTAGCTCCGATAAAGTTGATGATAAGAGCCCGTCTATATACAGTCTTCCGGAAATAAATACAGTAGTCCAACTATTCAGGGGACTTCCCTTCCAAGACCTACCCCTGCCCCGCATATTCCTAGATCAGATATTGGGTTGAGCTTCAATTGCTCCACATACTCTGATGGCCTCTTAGAATTGTACTGGTTCCGGTCAAGACATCTTCACTCTCAATGCCATCATCTTACAACTGCATATTTTTTTCATACAGAGATTATTCCCACAGATATCTCACACGAAACATCGGCAGCAATCGCCTCTCTATTTGACGTATCCTTTCATTACTGTATATGTAAATTAATATTAATATTCATTAAACACTATAGTATGTTGCTTCATCCGAAAGAACAGGGTGGTTCAGTAGTTTTCTATCCAGCAAGATATTCAGTAATTAAAAATGGAGATACAGAACAAAGGTAAATACACCTGAAATTAATCTCACGATTGACAACTTTGGCAACTTCCTTTTCCTCAAATTGTCAAATATATGTCTTACGTATGAATGTGGAATGAATAAAATTGAATTGAATTGAATTGCCCCCCCCCCACTTTCTTAGAAATGAGATCAGTTGTTGGTTCTCGCATATAATCTTCCATCATGTTTCGTAGATCCAGGCTAGGCCCAGGACACACTTAGAACTACTCGTTCTGCCAAATTTAACTACACACTGCATAGGAAATGGTAAAATCCTTTTCGATCCTGGATATGTTATGAATATTTCACTTAACGACGACATAATAGGAAGACGATTCTAGAAAGCTATCTCTGGATGAAGTTTTTGGCATTGGAGCACTGTCGTTTAACTGTGATGTAAGTAAAATTATACCATAACACCACCAAATAGTAAATCTTATACTCTTAACGTAATAGAGTAAAAATCAATTCTTCGAGGATTGGCCTGTCGCACACTCTTTTACAGAAAAGTCACTAATGTCAAACCAACTGGACTATTACAACTTGAAGACATAGCATATTAGGAAGGTTTTGCAACGTGACGAAAACGAAAACGGATTGGCCGTAAGATCTATTTACATGTATGAGGTGTCATATAAAACAAATAATGAGTGTTTTTTTCATCCGTGCGATGGACGTCTGAATAGAAGACCATCAATATCTATCATAGTTGGTCAGTATACAAATAATGAATGTTATTGAGTGCGATGGACAGAGTATTTCAAAAGGTGAAAGATGAAATGATCCATTCAACGAGGCGTAGCCGAGTTGAATGGATCATTTCATCTTTCATCGAAGGAAATATTCTGTCCATCGAACAGATGAAAAAAACATTCATTATTTGTTTTATATGACACCTCCTACATGTATATAGATCCTTGTCATTTGACATTTTATGAATGTAGAAACAAGTGAGAAGAGACTTACATTTTGGAGTGCATCAATGGTCCTTTCAAAAAGTTGAAGTCAAGATGTTAAAATATAAAACAAATAACGAATGTTTTTTTTGTTTACCGACCGTGTTAGAGGTTACACAGATCATACACGTGATAGGGCTAGTACAGTACAGAATTAATACAATGCAGCTGAACGCGGCGCGGTTATTGTCGCATGCAATATGCGAGCGTTTTCACGTCTCGGCGAGCGTGCAATTTAGCAAAACGTATGGATCCAAAATTGCACGGTAAATGGATCCAAAATTTCACGATTCATGACGTCACCATGAAATGGGCCAAGTGATCAAGTGATCGATAACGATCGACCAATCAGATTGCAGGAATCCATCTAGGTGTCATATAATACTTTATGACGATCATAAACGATTCATAAATGGAAATTTTAATATATTTTTGAACACATTTAGCAACTTTAAAAAAATGTAATTGTGACTATCCGTTTTCGTTAAGGTATTTCGTAAATTTGCGAAACCTCACTAATAATGGAAACTAAACGCAAGGACTAATAGACCAACCGATTGACTAACGAACGGGATAACCTAAATACGTTACTAAGTGACATGCTAAATTTCAAACCAGTTGACAGGGGCGTATCCATTAAATGGGGAAGGGGTACTCAACCCCGATCGGATTTGACAAGCAAAAATAAAATTATTTTTTAGGCTTTTTATGATAGAATGCTTGACATTATTATCTTTTCCTCTGACATTATACCTCTTTTCCTCTAGAGAGGGGTGCTAATTTCGTCAGGAAGTAGGAGGTGTGGGGTGCTCGATGCATTAGTCTTCACATTTATATGGTAATTTTAGTTTCTAGTCGACTTGGAAGTTGAACTTGGTAAAAGACTTGGAAAAGCAGCAACAACCTTTAGAAAACTCGGATCGAGTTTGGTCTAACAAGAATCTATCCGCACGAAGGTGCAAGTCTATGAGGCATGCGTGCTGTCGGTTTTACTTTACGGATGTGAATCTTTGCCATCATACAGTCGTCAGGAGTGTCGTCTGAACTCTTTTCACATGCGCTGTTTGAGAAAGATTGTTGGTGTCCCTTGGGAGGACAGAGTCACTGATGTTAGTATCCTTGAGATCACTCACTCAGACAGCTTCATAACAATCATCAGGAGCCGCCGCTTAAGATGGATCGGTCATCTGCGGAGGATGGATGAGGATAGAAACCCCCAAGCTGGTATTTTTTGGTGAACTGTTTTCAGGCAAACGCTCTATTGGTCGCCCTCGCCTTAGGTACAAGGATACCATCAAGCGCGACCTGAAGATTTTTTGATTCCAACAAACACCTGGGAAAATCTTGCCACTGAGAGATCATGGAGATCTATAGTCCGCTCTGGATCTATACAGTCTTCTGAGAACTTCGAATCTCTTCGTTGGAGACAGCATCTCTCAAGACAGCGAAGACGCCGTCCAGAGAATCGAATCATCACCTAGTGATGGGAGCCATATGTATGTATGTACCTCAGAAGGGGTACTTGAACACCCTAAGTAGCCCCTGGATACGCCACTGATTTTACTGTTACAACTTGAAAAATAGCCTATTAGATGTAATAAAAATCGATAGTAAAATGGACCGACAGACAGACCGACGCTCTACTTGATGTTCAGACAAATCTAAGGTAATGTGGGGCTATACGGTATATTAGTCTTTGTGGATCAGTCAAAACGTAATCAATTTAATTTATATTTAGCTGATGTTCAGAAGAGCAGATAAGGACAGAAGTGGATAACTGGATGCAAGCGAACTGCGGGACGCCTTGATGCGAGCTGGTAAGAATCATTGGGCAGGGTATGCAGCACGAGTAGTCTGTCTCATATGCCTTACGGTCGGGTTTATTCACTTTTATTGCTTGATTAATTTTAAGGCGCTATTGACATCCCATACTCACTTATTTTAGTTTAGCCATAAGGCCTGTCAAAACGATTCAAGTGTGACCATTCCCAAGAAAGTAATGCGGTATTTTTTGTCCCTCTGTATTTGGCATGTGGGCGGTTCGAAATAATGTTTACCTACGGTCGACCAACCAAAATGCTGCCTTTCCGAGTTAACGATCTAAGCCTAAGCACCATTTGAGAGACTACCAAACAACAAATTTTACCTGAAAAGTATTCTCACGAATTTAATTTGCCCATTCTAACAAAAAAAATCGGTTCTTATTTCTCGTGCAGTTGCAATCGTCCATCACGTCACCTAGGCCTAGGTATCCTTTTCTCCATCGGTAGACCCAAATCCATCCGCGCATAATTCAATCAAGCGTGACCATTTATACCCGCCTAACGGGTGTAAATCGTCACGCTTGAATCGTTTTAACAGGCCTTACGGCTAAACTAAAATAAATGTGTATGGGAAGTCAATAGCGCCTTAAACGGATCTGAAAATACCCGAACTTAAGGCCTGTGAACCAGGCTACAGCACGAGGTGCGGGCTTGAACAATGAGATGTTTCTAAGCTAGGGTAATGCTTTAGCATAGGTCTAGGTCATATGAGATTGCTCTTGCTGTAAAACTTCGTATAAGAGGGTTTGAAAATTTGAACAGTGCAGTAGCAGCACCGGAATTTCCCCGACATTAGGGCAAAGCTACCAAAGGGTAGGGCAACCTCCCCCGACAGGGAGGGCAGCCATGCTTTAGAAATGATTTTTCGCAAGTCGACACTCCAAAGTAAAATTTCCCCCGTTGAAACCTTGAATTTTTCCCCGACGGGTAGGGGAATGTCCTGAGATTGTGGGTGGGGGGGGGGGGTGAAGAGGATGTACCGCCGCCACTGAGACAGGATATTTATGCCATAAGTTTTCATAAGAGAGATTGGTCGGGCAATGATGCCTGCGCATTTTAGAGGTGAAAAGGGTTCAACATTGAGAGTGTTTAGACACCATTACGCCAAAGAATCAATCTAATGGTATAGGTCAAAGATCTTATAATGTAAAGATAGCGCGCTGGCCTATTCCAGTTCGTAATGCCATGGAATTGCGCCCGCTACAAAATAAGGAGTAAGGAACGCGCATGTAGAACATATTGCGAATAAAAATGATTTGATTTGATAGCACAAACGCATTTATCTAAATACTAATGATATAATATTAATATCTATATAAAATTCAGTATCACCCCTTTGGAAAATAAATCAATTTCATAGCGCCCCCTACAAAGTAAGAAGTAGAATTGAACGTAGGTGGCGTACACCATCATTACAGAATTTCCATGTAAAAATCGGCCAGCGCGCTATCTTTACATTATAAGATCTTTGGTATAGGTGCATTTAACGTTAAACTGTTTTTTCCTGTTTTAGGTCTTGGAATTAGTGACAAAGTTTTGCACCATCTTGTCGGCCGTTACGTGGGAAGTGATAATAAAATTACATTTGATGAATTCTTTCTGATCGTTTCCAAGTGTCGCTACCTAATAAGTAAGTAAAGGTTACTTTGTGTTATTGAGATTGCCTTGTGGATCAAGACACAAATCTCAGAGCCCATGGTCATCCTAATTCTAGCATGTACCAAAGATGGTTAAATCAATAATAAAAACAAATTTTTAGCAGCTCAACCAACTTGTTCCTATTTTGGTTGTTTAATTTTGTTTAATCTGCAATTTGATATATGAAAAAACCTTCCGATTTATTTCGGAAACCGCTTTGCTATCGTTTATAGATAATACTAATCCACCCCATATGTAATTTACGAATCTAAAATCTTACCAAAAAAGCCTTTGGCGAGCTAAGGTTAAAATTGAAAATCCACCTGAAAAGGTAATCCTGATTAATGGCATTTTGGTACAAAAAAAGTAAGTCTAATAAATTTGTCGGATCCAGTAACTGAACCAATAAGTCAGGATGTGTACTGTATGGATTTGCTAGTAGACTTATCCATTCGGACACGTGGCCACTCTCAATTAATAGCTGTCTCTAATTTCGTAATACATGCAACCTAAATGAAAAACAATACTACCAGCATTATTGGCATATTGCGATAAAAATGTAAGTGTTATAATATTGTCAGATCCAGCACTTGAACCGCGAACCCAAGATGCGTATACTGCATGAATAGCTTGGTTGGTATTTGCCAGTTGACTTAACCGCTCGGCCATGGGAGACACTCTCAATTAACAGCTGTCTCTAATTTGTAAACGCAAATTAGCCGCTAAGAAGGATATTGGGACAAAATGTAAGTGTTATGAATTTGTCAGATCCAGCACTTCAACCGCGAACCCAACATGCGTATACTGCATGAATAGCTGGGCTGGCGACCTAAACACTCGACCATGGGAGCCACTCTCAACTACAGCTGTCTTTAATTCATAAACGCATACCAGCCGCTAAGAAGGTTATTTTACAAGTTACCGCAATTTCATAGTTCTCAAGATTCCGTTCGGCCTCATTTGTCGTCATTACTGGACATTGACATTCGTTTTTTAACGAATGCTTCCTATTTTAATGCGAATTTTATCGGAGTTTCCAGACATTTATTTTTTCCCCTCTCAATTCCCTTCCCTTTGAAGCATGCTACCAAAGATATGAGAAAGAGCACCCCAAAAGTGAAAAAAATCACTTTCGATTCAACCCTAGCAATATATAGCCCTACACATCAATAAGTAACATACATTTGTAGATACACATTAGGTTTAGTTTAATTGTATATAAAATATTTTAGAATACATTGTCTCTATCTTCAACTAGTCTATATTTAAAATGATTTATTAATCATTTTAAGTCTTCCTATAGGGCTACATTGAGGGTATGTTAATAAAGCTACCATAGGACTTCAACCCAATAAATTTTCCTGAAATATAGTAAAATATACAAACATTTATTTTAATTTGCAAATTTTATTTTACAGGAAGGTTCGAACAACTTGGTGGATCGAATGAAAAATCTGTGGACCTCTCAGTTGAAAAAGTAAGTAAGACCTATGACTATGTTTAAAATAATCGATTAATTCATATTCTAAGTTTTTAAAATATACATAATATATAAAATAGGATTTTTCTCTACTGTCACATTTAATTAAACATTTTTATATCATACTAAAACGTCGATGCACACTGCGAGAATAGTGTTATGCATGGCACTTTTTGGGAAAATTTCCCAATCGGGGCTGCTTTACGGACAGAATCCATTCTTTGTACGCGCCATAACAGACAATCTGATTGGTGAAGGTAGTGGAATCAGTGCGCGCAGCGGTTAGTGAGAATGTTGCGTAGCTTTGGCGCACACTGCGAGAAAAATGCAATAGTTTGATCACAGGCTCGCGAAGCACTTTGCTCGTTCAGAAAATGACGCAAATTTGGAGCTAAGTGATTCGCAAAGCATACTTAGGTGAGAAAAAACATCTCAAGTGTGTCGGGCTTTAATGAATACTGAACCTAGACGAATGAGCTGTGAGGAGCCGTTATGTGGCAATTATTTATTCATTCGATTCTCATGTTGTTAACATTATTCTTTTGCAGATACTTGAGATATGCGCTAAACTGTAAATTAACTGACAAACGGAACAAGGAACTCACAAATGAATTCAAGAAACCTGCATTTGGTGATGATTAGCTTATTAATATTATCTGATTAATCTTATTACGTATTTTTTAAATTTTATTTATGATGTATATAATTTATAATGAAAATGGATCTGCATTTTTTTTAGTAAATAGCTAAAAACAAAAAAAAGAGGATGATTAAGAAACTCAGTAGTTTACCGGTTGATGATATAGGCCTAATGGTAATTTTAATAATGATGTACAAAATATATTACTTATAACAGTGTAAAATATTGACTCATTAGTCAGTATGTTATGTGATTTTGTATATTTGAAATAAAAGTGGGAGGATCCCACACAAAGGAAAAAAAAATATCTGAGTAATTTAAATGAGTACAAGTATCGGTATCTAAAGGTAAAAATATACAGAATGCAATGAATAATAATATAACTAATAAATATATATTTTGAACTAGAGTTTCAGAGTGTTTGTTTTCTTTGGCATATTTTACGTCTAAACCCTTTGTAACAACAATGGATGACAGTACATCAGTGGAACAGATCAGAATTTTAAATGACGAACACATTGATAATGTCATCATCATGATTGCTAACATACTGTACTATGGATACTCCGCAGTAAAAACTTGTTCTATAACTCTCTACTACTTTATTAAATATTTCGACATTATTTATGTCATTATCGGAATGACTGTATGGTCAATAAATTTTATTTACAAAAATGTCCATTCATAGTTTGGGCCAGTCAATTTAGTAAAGAAACAATTTAGTAAAAGAACAAGAAATATAGGTCATCGCCTTTTATTGAAATATTTCGATATTGTTTGTCATTTGGAAACGATCGGTAAGGTAGTGGATACTAAAAATATGAAAACATGAATTAAAGTATTAGGCCTAACTTGTAATACATCAAAGTTTGAAATAAAAAGACAAAATTTTCAATGATCATCGGTGTCGTTTTATAGACAATATAAATAATATTGATATATTTTTCTTTCCGAAAGGGAGGGGGGAGGCGGCCCCCTTTAAGTCCGCCCCTGCTTATACGGCCCAATGTTCGGCAACCCCCGACTCATCCACGGAACCAAAAACCTCAAAATCTTGAAAAGTGGTAATGCTTTTTTCCAATTCACGGCAGAATAGGCCTATGCATACATTTTTTTTCAAAATAACATACAAATATTTTCCTTATTGTAATGTTGGAATTTTTGATATGGTATCTATCCTAACAAAAAAAAAACCAGATTTCTGTCTTATATACAAATAAATATAATATTATGTAGGACTAGGTTATGTCACTGACTATATTAAGTTTACATTGTTTTAATATTTTACAGTGCATTTAAATAATGTCCATGGATTTGTACATACAGATTTGTGTAGTTCTGTTAATATTTTGATGCCGTAGATTGTATAGGCAGCAACAGAGTATTATAATTTGTTTTTTTTAAAAACCGATGGTTAGAAAGATAGAGCTTTAAATTCCATAACCTTTGACCCAAGAGGTCAAACCGTAAAATAAATGTATTATTTGGGTTCTTTATGGTTATGCTTCTATCTGTCCTTAATATATTTATATACTTAAAATCGATGGTTAGAGAGATATTGAGCATCAAAGTTCCAAAATGGCGGCCATTTTCAATTTATGCAAATTAGGTACTTTCTGAATGGCCGATCGGGGTAGATTTTGGATATGTTATTCTGAAACACATCAACAAATTCACGCAAAAAAAACCCAAACTATTGCAATTTGTTTGACTCAAAGTCTTATTTATACCAGTCTACTGACATGATGATGTAGAATAGCATTACCGATTTCGAAGACAGTGCATACATTTTCTGTTTTATTCCCTGTTATAGGAAATGTGTACTTTCTAGGCTTGATAGGAAAACAATAATAACTCTGATGACTCGTCTAACGATAATGACGATCATGATGATGACGATGACGATTATGAGATAATGACGACTACCAAGATGATGATGATGACGATGGTGGTGGTGATTATGATGATGATGATGATGATGATGATGATGACAATAATGTTGATTACCAAGTTACCAATTATAACTTGGTAACTTGGTTTAAAACAAAAATAAAGGTAACTCGAGCTTAACTGCATTGCACCGCCTGGTTGCGTGTAAGGTATTTTGGTTGGGGAGTTGTCCGAAAAGGTGGGTTTTGAAAATTCCAAGACTGCGGCCAATCCATGTGACATGGGGTCCCCATGTTCGAACTCGTCGGTCAGGATAAGGCAAGGAGTGTAAATTTCAAAATAGATTATGTTTCAAGTTTTGGCATGGATTACCCTTGGTGACCAAAAGGTGATTTTGGAAAAATTTAAGATGGCGGCCAAGCCATTAGACATGGGGTTTCTATTTTCTAATTCGTCGGTCGGAGTAAACGTAAGGAGTGTAAAATACGAAGTTGAGGATTTTTAAATTTGTAGTATGGGAGTAGTGGTCAAAAAGGTACATTTTAAAAATCCAAGATGGCGGCTAAGCCATGTGCCATAGGGTTTCCATTTTCGAACTCGTCAGCTGGGGTAAGGTAAGGAGTGTAAATTCCAAATTAATTGTGTTAAGTTTTCGTATGGGAGTAGTGGCCAAAAAGGTGTTTACTGAAAAATCCAACATGGCGACCAAGCTATGTGACATAGGGGGCCCCTTTTTAAAATCTTCCGAGATAGGCCTATTTACCTTGTAAGTCGATCTGAAAATTTGGTAAAGATATCTGGTGTCTTTCAAAATTTATCGTGATCACAGACAAAAAAATACACGCACCTTCCATCTGCAACACCCTTTTTCAACGCATGCACTGAACATTTTTAGACGCGGAAAGCGTCTCTATAAACAGCTTTTCAAAAATGTCTGTCTGTCTGTCTGTCTGTCGGTCTTGTC
>JAOTQE010100920.1:0-13918 GCA_025631205.1 Nesometra sesokonis
ATATAATATAATATAATATAATATAATATATAAATTTTTTTTACAATATCAGACCTACAGAAACTAATCGGTATACATGCATACCGGACGACTGGCGCTGTCACGATGTACGATATTGAATGTGAGAAGAGTTGCTTTCCGATTGAACATGAACTCGCCACATAGGCCCTAGTGCCTGAGACGTCTGCATATCAAACAGAATACCTGGTTTCGAGTCCCGGTTGGGGCGACTTCTTTTCACTCTCAGCAGATTTTTTCATTGTTTACATTTCTATATATAAATATACAACTTGGTATGTCTACTTGGCGGTATAAACCACTTCTTTTGTGTACATGGACAAACGTTACAACAATTAGTAGGCCTACAATATCAAATAACCGTATTATGACGACGACGATGACGATGGTGATGATGATGATGATGATGATGAGGATGATGATGATGATGATGATGATGATGACCATCATCATCATCATCATCATCATCATCATCATCATTAAAAATCTATCAAATTTTCTACCTACGAATAATTGATGATTTTCGCAACATACTAATCAATGATAGATTTTCAAGGTGTTCAATTAAAATGTTACAAGCATTTGTGACTTATCCGTTTTTTGTTTTTGTATTTCGTAAATTTGCGAAACTTCCCTAATAAACTGCACTGATTTACGAAAAAGCATACAGTTGAACCTCCTGTAAGCGGACACCCTCGGGTTCGTGAAAAATGTCCACTTACGGGAGGTATCCGCTTACGAGAATTTTCGCCGATAGAGGGCCAAAGTTTTAAATTTATGTATACGTCCTTATGTCTCATATTTCACCGCCTTTTCAACACTAATGGCCTCTCAAATGCCTAGACACCGCATCGTATATTTTATTAAACATTGTTTATTATTTTTAAGAATAGTTCAGTAATATGATTCTCAGCCATTACAGAATAAGGACGATTTTGTACAAACATATGTATTCGTTGTAGAGAAAACTCACAAAATTTTCCTGGATGAGGAGGTAAATTAACATGCAAAAAAACCTACATTTTAAGACAAAAAGTGTCCGCGTCCGCTTACGGGAGGTGTCCGCTTACGGGAGGTACCAAATGCACCTATTAGATAGGAAGAACAAACGTCTCTTTGTATTAGTGTCCGTTATGGGAGGTGTCCGCTTACGAGAGGTGTCTGTATGTTTTTGAAATAAAATAAAATTTGACAAAATTAACATTTTTTTGGCATGTTTGTTGTGGTAAACTAGCTTTGCCTCCTTATAATAATAATAATATATATAATAACAACCTTATTTCTAAACGGAAACTTGATTCACCATTATTGGTGTTTTTCACAAGGCCGTTTTTTGTTTTGTAATGTTGACAACATATATAATGGAATGGAATGAAAATGTGCACAGTAATTTACAAGGTGCAAAAAAAAAAACTCATAAAAGGATATTTACAAAACAACATGAAGACGTAGAACTAATGGACTGATGTCATGAAAATGTAGATGATTTTCATATCATTTGATCATTAATTAGTTTTTTAAATGCATGGCTTTGCCAAAAATATAATGAAAAATAAACAAATAAATGAAATTATAGGATACATAGAGGGATAAAGAAAAACATGTAATAGTTTTTATCCGGAAGTACAGCATTCCGATTTTCTACTGAATTTCGAGTAAAAATATATTTTGACAGTTAGGGCGAAATTGATAATGAAAAAATAACGAACTTCGTTGTAATACCGATAGAGTTTACAATAATAGAACAATATTACTATAATTAAATAAATTTACATAATTATAATGGCCAGCATTTCTTAACTAGTAAGTAAAACGAAATATAATAAAAATTTAAATTAGTGATTGACAAAGTCGAAGGTGAGATCAATGAAATACCCGACATGATCGAAACATAATTTATTTATATTGTAAAGCAATCCGGTTGGTTGTTATAAAATATAGTTTTTATTGTTATTTATGTCTAAGACAATTGCCAATTATAATTAATAGAGATTTCTCTGTAAACCCTGTCCCATTAACGTAATAATAGCAATTAATTTTTCTTGTCATTGATGGAGTGGGATTTTCCTTTCTTGTTTGTTGGTAAAAATACATTTTGCTCCTTACTATATAAGGGACGAGAATTTAGTCAATTCATTCATAACTTTCTCGAATGCTGCAGAAGTTAAAAAAGATATCTGCGAATACTACTACAGTACTACTAAGTAAAAGGTAAAGTATTTATATTATATTGGATATTGTTAGATGCGGAATATATTGCATTGGCTGTTGCAAAATATTAAACGAGAACGTGTTAAATTTTGCCACAGCGAGTGCAATTCATTTGTTAGTTTCTCTTAAAGTAAGACAATAAAATAGAACAATTATTTAATCAAGAACCCATGCTAGGTTCTCTTAATTTTTTCGAAGTATGTCTCAACAGCGTTCAATATTATGACACTCCCTGTTCAATACAATAAATTATTATTGAAAGTGAAAAATAAATAAAAATAAAAATAAAAATAAAATGGAATAAGTAATTCTCTTTTAAATACACAAAACTTTAGTAATTGTAAGTTACGCTTATGTACCAATCGGTTAAGTGAATTGTAATCGTTATTGTACCCACTATTGAGGTATAATTTCCAAATAGCCTTTATTTTAAAAGTATTTTTGTTATTTTTTAAGATTAATAATTTAATATTTTTATAGACAGTTGTACTTTAAAATGTAAATTATTTAAATAATTTAAATGAGACAAGGATTGTTGTAAAATTTATTTTAAATATTAGGCTACTTAAATAAAACGCTTAGGCCTATGTAATGATAATATTATTATTGTGAAATTATAGTACTTTTTAGATTTAGATATAGTAGTAGAATTATTATCAGGTGTGTTCTATTTATCTAAATCATTGAAAATTAAAATAAATTTTAATTAACACTGATGTTTAAAAAATGTAATCATTTTCAGATAATTTCATAAGATGGCTTGTTATTCAATCTCGCTGTGGATCAGTTTGTTCGGTGGATGTATTTTAGTTGGGGCGATGCCTGTTACAGAGACTACAACTTCTGTTCCGTTCTACCTAGGAAACATAAACGACGCTAAACAAACCGCTGAAGAATGGCTAAGAAACATTAATCAATTCTATATCGATTATGTAAGTTAATGAAACAATTATTATATATAACAGGGGCGGGCTTATCCTGTCCTGCGCGCCTCCTAAAATCTGAAAAGTGCTGCTGCAAACCACCCCACTCCCCGCCAATATTACGTGCCCTAAAGTTGACCTCCAAGAATTAAGTAAAGATAAAAACCGGATAAAAAAATCCTTTCTTTAGCCTGCCACATTGAAAATGGTCGACACGCCCACATCGGAAGTAGTTTATTAATACATTTTTTAGTTCCATCAAATTTGTGTTTATCTTGATTTCTCGATTTTAGTTCCATTGTCTATGATTTAAGTTACCATACCGATGTGAGCAAGTCTGATTTTATTAAGCTTGAGAAGCTTTGAAAGAAATCTACAAAAGCAGAAGCTGAAATAATATTGTATTTTAATGTTTTATATTGATTATATTGTATTGTATTCTATATATAATATTGTATTGTATTTGTTACATAACAGATGCAGAATAACACCGCTCTGTCAGTCACATCAATTCAAGACTATGATATTTCAAAAGCATTCAACAAGGATCTTAATCTATACATTGCAAATTCAGAGGTAAGACCCTAATCTATTTAATTTAATTTTATTATATTAAGCAATTATTAAGTTTGTTGCAGGGGCGGATCCAGGATCCACCGAAAGGGGGTGCCCACTTTCATGTCAACGTAGATTCGGGTGGGCGTGATTGCCCATTTTCTTCAAAATTGTGCAAAAAAATGTATTTTTTTTGGTTTCAAAAGGGGGTGGGGGGCAGGGTCCGTTGGCCCCCCCCCTTGGATCCGCGCCTGTGTTGTGAAGACAATATTGTAAAAATATTTCCTGTGACGAGTCGTTAGTGAATGGAGGAATTATCTGAAGTCCCAACGAGACTTAAGGCAATTTCAGATTTAATTAAAGATTTATCAAAGGCAACATTTTTCAATATTGTTTAAAAACAAACGCAACAGTTAGTTTATGATTTTATGGTGTTGGGTTTTCCATAACACAGTCAATTGACCCCAACGATATACGAAACAAATAAAAAAATAAAACAAATACTTGTGACGTCATAGTTGAATGATAATATTTTATTTTTATTTTTAACTACCTATTTTATTTATTCATAGCATAACTTGGAAACTCGACTGTTAACTTTGATTACGTATTCCATTAACATCTCAAGTACGTTGGACCTCCAAGAATTCCGAGATAGCTCAACACAGAAATCGTTGTCAGCACTCGATATAACTATGCAATATTTTGTAAGTTTAATTTTTGTTATGTTTTAAAGTACAATATTCTTGGCTATTCATACTGTAAATATATTTTCTCTGTCAAATATTTCTATATAAATTAAGCAAAAATATGGCATAATTTAGCAGACAACTAAATAATTGTTATTATTGATTAGACTTATTTTATTATTGGATTAAATATTTGACCAACCAGTCAATTAATTTAAAGATGTATTCTCACTAAAAACATACCAAAAATATCATCGAAAGTGATTTTTAAAATACTTGGCGCATATTAATATAATGTTGTATTTAAATGTTGTTTAGTAAGATTTGTACATGGACGAATGATAAAACTTTAAGAGGCTTCCGGCCTTTTTTGTTTTTGGCTGATTTTAAAGCATATAAAGTTGCAATATTGGGTATTCAAAAATACCATAATCTGTAGTGTCATGGTCGTAATAATATATTTATATAGTATATTTTTTCAAAATTAGCGTATTATTTTCAAAACCCGTTTTCGTCATTTTTAAGTGACGTTTTCATCAATGTACTTCGATCGTCTTCACTCTCCTGAGGAAGATCAAAGTGTACTATTTAAAAAGTCATAGCCCAAAAAAAAAAAAACAAAACAAAATACGTGGTGTACCGCAAACTATATTTATTGATACTTCACCATGCAAACCTTCAAAATGTATTATTAATAAATTTATCTGTTTTATTACTATATAGTTTGAAGATAACATGTGCAACGCCCTTGATATGCCTGTACCAGAGAGTTTAGAACCATTTGAGGTAAGAGAAACAAAAATAAATAAGACAATAATTATTAGTGCTATCTGTGGCAATACTTTGTCTCATGTAACTATATGCAGTATTTGTGGATAATGTTTCGCCTTAAATCTCTGGATTATTTAAGGACTTGGATGGGGATGATTAATTCCACATTTATTGTTGTATTTTTTACGCGGATTATTGCCCTCAATGGCGTCTACAGTATAGCGAAAACAAATTGAAGTTGAAAATTGCCACCATGTATATGGACTTGAAAAAATGTTTAAACATGACATTGCTTGATAAAAATCATATTGGGTACGCCGCCTGGACCACATCGTATCCTTTCATTCCACCCCACCCACCCCGCAACAGGAATTTTTGATTTTCCTTTTTCCAAACAAAAATAACTCCATTACTCCATGTTATGAGAATATGTGTGCGGGGCCGTAGAGTTCAAAAACAGACGAGACGAAGTCTGGGGTCACGTAGGATTTTAGGGACTGGAAACCTCGGTTGGAAGTCTGAGTTTGAGTCTCCCTTAAAAAGCAAAATTTTGAAAGTTTTTATGCTGGCTACGGCACTGGTGTGTCTTGTGACAGTATTGCCAACTAGAACAATTTCCAACATTGTAGCTTAGAGTTAATGCAAATTGTACGTTTATCTTGCAGGGTGCCGTTGATGTTGTATCTAGGAGCAGTTCTGAAACGTTTGCTTTTGGATATTCCCTGTACATGCTAAGAAATGTAGCCGACGCAATATATAACCTAACCAGGTCAACTCAGTTATGTAGCACATGATGTCCGCCAACCTGGTCAGCTACCTCATCTTGCAATATAGTTGTATCAATATACAGTATTTTTAATACTGTTAATATTTATTGTTGATAGCATTTGTATTTACTCTATATTTTGTATACAATTAATATATTTTAAATATACTTTAAGTCTACTAATAGAACTGACAGTCAGTTTAAGAATGTTAACGGTCTATTTGAAACAATTACAATATTTATGAATTATTTTATGGTTGTATGTTGATAGTAATAGTATTTACTGTAGTGTGTATTCAAGTCTGTAGTTTAATAGATACCGGATAATCCCATATAAGTTCCAACGCCAGAGTTATACAATTCGGAAGGTTTTCTGATAGTCAATTTGTCTTCGCTGAGGTTTTCTTCACACTGCCCTCACACTGCCCTTTGTCCACGGAGGACCAGAAGCATCATCCTGGTGGGATACAGGTAGCCAAACTCCAGATTTTGCTCTCAGATGATCTGACGTAATTTTAAGGATTAAGGGCCGTAGCTAGTTTACGCAAGAAAATCATTCAAAAACAGGCGCGGATCCGAGTGGTATCCAACCCGACCCGGCGCCCTTTTTGACTTGGCCGAACTTGAAAAAACTTATTGCTTGTAATAAATTATCAGTGAAAATTGCCTCTCAGATACCCAGATGACGCATCTTGTTTGAAAAGTGGCATAGGGAGGACCCTAGCCCCCAAACCAACACGATATTTAGCACCGGGCCCCTTCTATCAGGCATCGGGCCCCTAAATCCAGCACTGCTGGATCCGCCTCTGCAAAAATCAGTAGCTAGGTCCCTAGAATTTTGTATTGTTAGGCCCGGTGTACCACTTGAAGTGCGGTCTCAGTGGTCCATGAGGGTCATACATTGACTACCATTATTATTATTAGGCCTACATATATAATTCGGGAGAATTTTATGATTTTCCAGAGACTTCCGGAAAAATCAGAAGGGATGGAACGTCTCTGTGATATGGGAGAAATTACAATTGAATTGGTTTCATTTAATATCACAGATAGACTCATATGCTGGTTGAAACCAACACTCAGTTTAGCATTTAGGCCAATCGATATATTAACATGTATAATATTTGTTTATAGAAATTGTACTTAATGTACATTTTGTATACCTAAAATAGATACCAACTATATACTGAGAGAATTTATACATTTTAATTAACAAAACGCTTTATATGTATATATTTTAAGTACTTACTGTATACAATTTATTTATAGCAATTGAAATTACTGTAGCCATTTTATGTGGCTTTGACATAGCCCTATACCCAAAATTTACTGGTTAGAACTGCCTGTTAGTACAATTTCCTTATCGGTATATTTTTAATAATTATAGTATATTAATATTTATTTACAAATGTAGAGTTACTTGTATACTTTTAATGAATAATCTCTTAATGTAAAAGAGTAAAAGTTCACTCTCTTGGAGTGAATTTAAACGAGTGAGAGTGACCTAAGGGACCACTCTTAAAAGAGTGAAATACCAGCACTCCAAATCCACTCTTGGAGTGAAATTAAAAGAGTTAGAGTGACCTGAGGGACCACTCTTAAAAGAGTGAATTATCAGCACTCCAAATCCACTCTTTTGGAGTGAATTTAAAAGAGTTAGAGTGACCTGAGGGACCACTCTTAAAGAGTGAATTATGAGCACTCAAAATCTACTCTTATGGAGTGAATTTTAAAATGTGAGAGTGACCTGAGGTACCACTCTTAAAGAGTGAATTATCAGCACTCCAAATCCACTCTTGAGGAGTAAATTTTCTGCAAAAGTGTAAGTAATCTCACTTCTTTGTAGTAAATTTTCTATCATGTGAATTGAATTTTTATTCTCTTTGGTATGGTCCATAAGGCCTCATAAGGCCTCCTCAAAAAGTAGAATTCGCCCTTTTTACAAAGTACTGAATATAGGCCTATTCTGGTTAAAACTTTCAGTCAGTTAAGTATTCAAAGCTATCTATTATATCTTTTATATTATATTATATCTATAAAAAGATAAATACTGTAGTAGATCATACTGATCAATTCTATGTGAATACCGAGGTCAATGAATTCAATGAATTAAACAACATTATATTAATATTATATATTATTATATTATTGTTTCTAAAATAATAAAATTAAATACTAGGATACTGAATATGTTAGACTATAATATTAAACTGTGAATATATTGTACACATATGTCAGTATAACTTCTATTAAGGGACGTTTTCGAGACCAGAAAATATGACCCTTTGATAGAGGTGACCCCTCAATCGGAGTTGGTCTTAGTGGTAAGAGATTTACTTACTACTGTCGTTTGAAGGAATTTCTCTCTATAGGGGTCCCTAAGGAGAGGGTTCTACTGTATGCATTTCACTAGTTATGTTTAAATACGAGATAAATTTAATTTATTATTATAATAAGCACCAACACAGACACCATGGTATAAACAACAACGGCGCTTATCATAATTATTATTAAAAAAAAATATTTTTTAATATATTTCATTTATAGCTTACATCATTGAGGCAGACCTATGCACATGTTCATGGTAC
Source organism: Nesometra sesokonis (assembly GCA_025631205.1). Lineage (NCBI taxonomy): Eukaryota > Metazoa > Echinodermata > Crinoidea > Comatulida > Antedonidae > Nesometra > Nesometra sesokonis. The sequence continues at coordinate 8,522 of JAOTQE010100920.1, forward strand.
CTCCATGTTTATAGCTATTAATCGCATTAATATGCTGTATTAAAAAATGAAACTGATATTTACGGATTGATTTGCCCTGGAAAATTACAAACAATTAATGCTAATTGACTATTTTGTCACCTTGATAATATCCATTATTAAGTCTGACGTTTTTTTTTAATGGGCATCTTTAAAGTTTGCCGACTATACCTACGAAATAAATATTGCGATTTGTCTGTTTATAACTATTCATGCTTAGATTAGGCCTATAGTAATAATATTCAGCAATATAGCCCGTCAATTGGTAATAAGTGTTTTCCGTTTTTTGTGAGATGTTAATTGTATTACATGGATATTCAGGTCATTCACACTGTATTTGACTCCCACTCACTCAAATAAATGAAACTAGAATAATAAATAAAGAGATTCAATTCAATTTTAATGAACGTGTATTTTCTTCTTTTATTTATGATTTCTGGTAATGTTAGTAAAATGGTAAGAGGGTGGAAACCTGCTAAAAACTTATCGTAGTTGACATGTCCCACCACAACCCCCCCCCCCAAAAAAAAAACGAAACAAAACTAAATAAAGAGAAAAAAAATCTAAAAACGGGTAATCCAAAAACGTGCAATAACGGATGCGTGTGGCATAGCGGTAAAAATGTGGACTTCAAATTGTGAGTTCGGCAGTTTCAAGACCGAGCCTCGCCACGTATTTGTGCCCTTGAGCAAGGCATTTCATCTGCAGTTGCTTCTTTCCACCCAGGAGTGCTGTAGCAGTGGATATCTATGAGGTTCGAATGTCATTCTGTCCTGGGTGGATAGGGGTAAACGTAAACAAACTGTTTTTCGCATGTTTTTAATTCTTTTTATTTTTTTTGGTTTTTATTGTTTCTTCGTTAACCTGACCTAAGGAAATCATTTGAGAGGTTCGACCACAAAATTAGTCGCATCGTAGGTGAGATAAAATTGAGATAATCACCAAAATAGTCTATATCTGTAGTAACGTTTTTGAGAAGATTTGGTTCAATTAATTATGAGTTGGTTCTAATGTTTCATTATAATATATTTTTTTAGGCCAATGTGCCGCTGATTTTGGTTTTGACGAGCAAAAATAGAGAAAAGAAACCTGCTTGCAATTTCAAGTCCAACTTTGGCTCTGTGAGTCCTTATACAGTATACGGCCGCTGCGGAGCTACTTTTATTAAACCATTGTTATTAATTTCATAAAAATTCATCAATTTAGGGGTGAGGTGAGTGCCTGTTATGCCTCCTAAATCTGCCATTGGCGATGATAGGAAACATCTACTTCTTACCTATGTTTTGGTTGGGCATTTTTTTTATTTCGAGTAAGATCCGACAGCGCGTTTTTGTTTTCGTCGTGCTTTCAAAACTAAGTCTCATTATGAGGCTTATGGGGTGGCGTTGACAGGTCGAGAGGAAATACGTTGCAGCCGGGTTCGAACCCGGGACCTCGGAACGGCAAGCATGTTAACCACCAAGCTACAACGTCACTCTGAAACGAAAGGAAAGAGAGGAGATTTAGATGGGACCGGACCAGCTCGATCCCACCCCACCCCTCCACACCCTTTGGAGAATAAGATATATAAGTCAAGATTTGATCCCTTAACACGTCCAAGGCCATTTTTTGGCATCTAAATACCAAATTATTCCCCGGACCCCACTAAAACGTTGACTTTATATTCCAGCACCCCCCCCCCCTTCCAATCGTCTGTCTCCGCCCCTGGGATGAGTGGAGACGGACTAAAAACCCTCCTGACTACGAATCTCTTTGCTTTTTTATTCAGTTTTCAATGTTATGGGGCACTATTCCGTTTGGTGCGTTATTATTATTAGAACTATTGGAAAGTACAATATCTATTAGGCCTACCAGGTCAATATTTTAAAGATCGGTAACCCACCCACGTTTCCGGTTAACTGGTAGTACGTATAGGTTTTACGTATTAAGTTTATTATCATCAATTGTAGTGTGTATTTGTATATATTTTATAGCACATAGTTCAGTTGAGTCCGTGTATCATTATTATTAAATCGGAAAAATACCTATTTTGGGAGGTGAAATGGGACAGAAAGGCAAACAAACTAAAATTCTTGCTTCAAACAGCATGTTGTCGCTTTCTGAAGAGTGGCGCTTCATGCATGTAATAACAAATGTATATTGAAAAAAAATAACCTGAATGATTCGTAGTGTACATGACAAGCAAAAAAAAAAGAAATGAAAAGAGAATCCTCCTTTTAATTTCAGGTCCAACTTTGGCTCTTCAACAGAAATTTTAAAAGGTAATTTTTAATGTTTTTACCTATATATGTATACATTTTATATATTTTTTCTCTAATATTTTAACTTTTTTATATTCTTGTGTACATACGAGCAATGAATTTCCTCTTGAAGGATGAATAAATGTTTTGAATCTTGAATCTTGAATTGAATCTTGAATGTCCTTATACAGTAAATACGGCCGCTGTGCTATTTGTATTAGGCCATTTGCATTAATTTAATAAAAAATAATCAAATCAATTTTAGGGGTGGGGTGGGTGCTTCAGCCTGTTAAGCCCCTCACCCCTAAAATCCGTCACTGCCGATGATAGGAAACATCCAGTTCTTACCTGAAATGTTTCTGTATGTGTTTAATTAAAAAGATATTGATTTAAATGATGATGATGATGATGATGATGATGATGATAATGATGATGATGTTGATGATGATGATGATAATGATGATGATGATGATAATGGTAATAATGATGATGATGATGATGATGATGATGGTAATGATGATGATTATGACAACGATGGTGATGATGATGATGATAATGATGATGATGGTGATGATTATGATTATGATGACGATGATGATGATGATGATGATGATGATGATGACGATGACGATGATGATATGATGATGATGATGATGACGACGACAATGATGATGATGATAACAATGATGATGATGATGATTATGATAATGAATATACAACAGATGTTGAATTGATTGTTCGATATCTTATTCAAAATAATATTTAAATCTAGGTAAAGCTCATCCAATCAGATAATATGACTGTTGTAACACCTTAAATCACTGGTTGTTAGAGTAGTAAAATACTTAATTACCCAAAATAAAGTGTCACGTGTTAGTATAGGCTATGGTGTAAATATAACAGAGCCTGCAAAAAAAACCCCAGTAATTTTAATTTCTACACGAAACCGCAAAAAACTCAAGACCCTGGTAAGTAGACCTATGTGTCTTGTTGGATTATTTTTTTATAAATTGAATTTTAATATATACTATTATTGGCATCATAAAATGATATGATGAAAAATGATAAAATAATATGTTGTATAAGCCGTACTAACGAAATTAGGATCAGTCATTTTTTTTCTTTAATAATATTTTCTAATTAGGCCTACTCCAAAATTTTAAAGGCCTATGTAACGTTATTCCGAAAATTGCAAGAGATGCATATAGTTAATTCCAAATAGACTGGTCTATAGGATTTTGAACAAAAACAACCCAATAAAATAGTAGAAAATATAATTAAAAATTACATATTAAAAATTGGCTTGTTTAAAGCTTTCCAAACTTCCTTTTTTGGATTAAAACACGTTTTTATCTGAAAATTGTAAAACATGCATAATAATTATAGTTGGATTGTTATATAACAGTATATATACTGTTATACAACAGTAGATTCTCTTGGTGTTGTGGACCAGATGTTACACAATCATGACTTTGTACGCCACTCAGGGTTACGGTATGTCCTGCTGCATGAAAACCCCTACTCGTCTCGAACGATGTACTAGGTTCGTTATAGTGCACATGAGTCATTAAATGTACACCGTGCCTACGGTTTGTAGTCCTTAACCGAGAAGACTTGTTCCATCAGAACAATTGTGCAAGCGGGCCTACAACACATGCTGTTGTTTTTGCTATGGCCCACTGCTCCCCTGCCTTAACCACTCTTACATACTTGTTTGGCACAATCTATTCCTTGTAAATTTTAATTAAAAGAAATTTATATCAACTGTAAAAATAAATAAATACCAAGAACATTTAAATCTCTTACCCATAGGTATCGGATCGTTCTGGTCGCTCCTTCAGTCTGGTCGCGCTATTTTTCTAAATCTTAGGGTTAGGGTTAGGTTTTAGGGTTAGGGTTTTGGGGTTAGGGTTAGTTTTTAGGGTTAGGTTTTAGGGTTAGGGTTAGTTTATCGCGACCAGAACGATCTAGAATAATAGCGCGACCAGACTGAAGCGCGACCAGAACGATCGTAATTCGTTAACGAATAATCATTGTAAAATACATAATTAGGCCTATGTAAATAATTGTAATATACAATATATTCAAAGATTCAACCAGGCTTATAATCAGTTTAATTGTATACAGGAAATACATCAATTAACTAATAAGTTTTCTTTTCACTAAGTATGTGAACACTATTAAGATGTTTACTAGCGAGGTTTCGCAAACTTACGAAATACGAAAACGAAAACGGATACGTCACACTCCAATTTTTGAAAGTTCCTAAATGTGTTCCAAAATATATCAAATTTTCTACCTATAAATTTTTGATGATCGTCGTAAAATACTGACCAACTGTGACTGATATTTGAGGTGTTCTATTCAATATTACAAGAATGTATGACGTACCCGTTTTCGTATTCGTATTTCGTAGGTTTGCGAAACCTCGCTAATACTATTATTTTTTTACGAATTTTCCGGCGTGGGTGGGTTGTATTGATAACTAATCATGAGAATTTTTCCAGGTATTTTGAATCAACACAGATTTCACTTTTATGTAGGGTTGTTGAAAATACTTATTTCAATTTATTTATTTCTTAAACATTGAATAATGATTTGAGTATCTATAACGATCACGTGAGAATAGGAAGCGCTTCGGACGGGGTGGTTTTACATGGAACACAAAAATCCGATCCCTTCATCCCTGCCCCATCCCGTTCATACACTCTAAAACTCTTAGGTTAGGCTGATTCAGCATTTGGGTCAGGAAGAAACGTGCCGAAATTTTGGTTCAATTTTACCCCAACCATAATTATTTTAAGCACAAATTGGATTACTCGATATGTTCATAGTTTTTCTAAATTTTGGATATTTGGATACGTCTCCACCTCAGACCCACATGTCTGAACCAAATTTGTTAAGAGTGTCTACAACGTAATATTCCAATGGAGACTTAGCAATTGCTTGCCTTAACCACTCTTACTTACTTGTTTGGCACAATCTATTCCTTGTAAATTTTAATTAAAAGAAATTGATATCAACTGTAAAAATAAATAAATACCAAGAACATTTAAGATTAGCTGTCTGAGAAAACCAGGCAGGGGTGGGAGAATGGGGGTCGGCAAATTTTGATTATATTTTGGGGTTTTAATTGGTG
>JAOTQE010100931.1:0-13918 GCA_025631205.1 Nesometra sesokonis
TATCTCTATATATATATATATATATATATATATTCACTAACCCCCATCGTCTAAACATGACTTTAGTTTCCTCACAATGTTTTATATAGTGTCGAATGTATACTAACTTAATATAAAATGAAATAGTACATAGTGATGTCATAGTACTTGATTTATAAAACTGAATATTGTTTTGAGACCAGATGGAAAACCTAGCCTAACCTAGTGAAAACAATGTTTGTTAAAACATCGTATTGATTAATAAAAACATCCGCAGTCTACTTGAAACAATAGCTAGACCATAACATGTAGTGGATGATCCAAGAAAGGAGAGGTGGGTGCATCAAATTAACTACTAACTTAAGATACGTGATAACCAAGGACGGATGCACTATTTCAGACCAGACATTTTAAAAAATGTATTATTGTGTAGTATAGCTTTTTGTTTTCTTTGTTATATTTGTTACTTTTGGATGCATCATACTGATGTAGTATGTGTGCCACTGTACTAAAAGTGTTTCCAATAAATTTGAAATTTTGAAATTTGAGTAGTTTAACTTTAACAAGCAAAAAGCTCTTATTTACCCTGTTACGCACAAATATTTTGTGTGCATTTGCAGCTCTCCTCTATACTCGCTTAATCCGCCACGGATACCTTTCTTCATATGCTCTTGCGCAGGTACCGATATCTCTTATATAGGCCTAATCATTTTTAAAGGTGAAGGGGAGTGTGTGTGTGTAGGGGATTGGAGTAGCGTGTATTTGGTGCGGGTACTCAGAAGCGAACTTTAAATAGCCTATATTATGTATCTTTTATAAGTAGCCTAATTCTCAAGCAGTTTTATCAATCAATTGATTTTAAATTCATATCAGTTACGAACAGCAAACTAAAAGACGCAGCCCTAAACAGGTTCTCATAACTCGATGAACTCCTTTCGGTCGGTCGGTCGGTCGGTCATTCCTTCATTCATTTGGTCAAAATCTCATTACATTATTGAAAACAATGCATGATATTAATACAAATTTCAAATGAGTTAAAATAGTATAAACAAGACAAGTTGTATAAAAAAATCATAACACACTCCCTTATAATATTGATATAGGTGATATAAGGGATTCGTAAGGTTCACAAATCAGCTTCAAGTATGAAAGTACAATACACACTCAAGCAACGAGACCAATGCCACCGCGACAGGACCAAACACCCCGACACAAGCCGCGTCACCACCAAAAATGGAAGCCCGGCCACAAAATCCTAGCCTACAAGCACCAATTCCAAAAGCACCATCAAATCAGAACCACTACCAAACTAAAATCAGAGCCATTGTTAAGCACCAAACAGCCACATCCAGCCCCGTCCAATCCAAAAGATGCAAAAACAGCGACAGAACCAGATCCACAGCTACAAGACCAAAACTACCCAACATGAAATAGAGAGGGCCCCGCCCACCACCGAGCAGCGGCTCCACACGTCCAACACCAAACGCCCCCGAACAGCAGATGCAATTGAACCAGCCATCAGGGCCATCAACAATACCAGCACCGGAGAAAAAAAAAACAATCCCAACCCATTGTCCACCTCCCCATCTTCCACCGCCACCAAGTACACTCGATCCATCCTCTAAATGATACAAAAAACCGCTTACCTACAGTTTCAAGAGAGATGCGCTATTTTATGAACTAATCAAGTTGCCTCAGAGTGCTTCCATGCATAAGTTTATTTCCTTTGAAATCTCAGTGATTAAATTCGTTATTTTTTCTAAAAAAACTCTGGTTTGTTACCGAACGATATTTAGCCGAGCGGTCAACACGTTTGAAGTCATTCACTTCATTAAATTTCAATAGGTTATTTTAAAATCAACAGACAATATTATAGATATATACGTATATTCACAAAAGCATCGGCGTAGAGTTTATAATCTACATTATTTAGAGTAATTTTATGATTACAGTAACAAAAATAGTGAATGTTAAAATTGAAAAATGTCGAGGAAAATATGTACAGATTATAAAGCGATTGCCTTAAGACATCTTCGCCTTAAAGTAATAAAATAATATTAAAAAAAAAACAAACTAAATTTAAATCTTATATAAAAAAAAACCTTAAACATAGTACATCATTGCTATAAAATATTGTTAATGTGTTGGTATATAAATAAAAATATAATTGCTGTTTGATTATAAGTGTCTTGTTTTATTAAGAAGACGACTATTGATTTATTTCTTTATTAAATAAATGGATGGAATTTATTTCCTTAATATCATAGGGGAGGTTCTTCTAAATTGATTATAAGTGTCTTGTTTTATTGAGAAGATTATTATTGATTATTAATTAAATAAATGGATGGAATTTATTTCCTTCATATTGTTAGCCCTCTGTGTAATTGGTTATTGGGCTTTTGCTGTGTCTTTTTTTTTTGTAGATCTAGTAGTTATAGTCAGAACTATTTAACTGAAAATAATGATTATATGTAGTCCGGACAAGTTTTTTAAGAGTTTAAACATGAAAGTGGCAACTTGCTATGAAATTCAAGGTCGGTGGGTCTACTGTTTCGAGCAATAGTTGGCTGGATGAGTGAAACGGTTTACTTGTAACCTGGACTGAAATCCGCGCGCGGGTTCAATGTCCATTTGGGACTATAAAAAAGTTTTCAAATAATCAATCGCAACCTACATTTTCCGAACACCACAAAGAAAGGATCCATTAATTAATTAGTGTACCCTATAAATATTCCACAGGCGCGGATCCAAGGGGGCCCAACGTACGGACCTGGCCCCTTTTGAAACCAGAAAAAAAAATTTTTTTGCACAATTTTGGGGCGCTAAAAGTGCACAAGAAAGCATCTGTAGAGAAAAATTTTCCCGGGCCCTAGGCGGGCCGTGGACCCACGTCTATTGTTATCATTTTTCTGTTAAAACCAATACCTAGGCTAGTCCATCTTGGAATCGGGCCCCTTCTTTCTAGCTCCGCTGCAGCGGCGGATCCAGCTCGATCCGCCCCTGATGTCGATTATGATCACAATATTAAGATTTTCTCTCAGTCCTACAGTACTGCCCAATCACCACTAGAAGGACCCACTGGGGACAAAGTCTTCGGACTGATGGACTCTTAGCATGGAACACTGTTGTATTGTCCTCCAGTCCTTCCCCACTAGAAGGACCAATTAGAGACAAGTTTTGGGACCGATGGGTTATTCGAAGTACGTATCACTGTTCCAGTCATCAAGGTTTATCACGCGATTTTCAAAGATAATTTCAAAGGTCATGATTTGAAGGTTAAGTACCTTAATAACTAAACGAGAATCACTACAAATCTCATTATTTTTAAAAGCTTTCATGATTTTCGAAGAATTGAATAATATAACTCGAAGTATGGGACGCTTTATACTAAAATACCATTAGGTTTCAAGGAAATTTTAAAATATTCCACTATACTATATCTAACCATAATAAATTTCTGTCATTTTTTGGCGATAATTAAAAAAAATAGCCAATGATATACCATTGACTAAAAATAACTGACATGCAAAATTCGTTTTAAATAAACATTGTCTAAAATAAAATACCCATCCATTTCATTTTGAATTAAACAAAGAGTTCATGCACCATTACTATGGGGCAGTGGCGGTGGAACTTTATTAAATTATCGTCAGCTACCCCACCCCCGAGGGGACGCATCCAGGTATCGGCAAAGAGGGTATCTCAACCCGATTAGAATTTGATGAGCAAATAAAAAAAGCCTTAATGCCTAATAATTTTTGCTACCGTGGTCCCTGAAGGTGGTTTTTAATGACAAGATATTCATATTTAAATTGTGTTTTTTATTGCTTTTAACCTGTAAAGGGAAGTGCTTGGACACCCTGGGTGTTAATCATATGTTAGGTCTAACTACAAAATGAGTCTCATAGTACGAAAATCCATAATTGAGTTATTAGTACCCTCTAATAGAGCATAATATAAGCTGTAACGTACAATTTTACATGACAGTCATTGGATAAGTAGACCCTAAGATATGAGCTTTTGAAATTTGCATGCATGAAAATATGGTTTTGAGAAAATTGCAAATAAAGCAACCTAAAAATAACAATTAAAAGACTATAAATCTCAGAAAATCTGCACAAAGGACACTTCCCTGCATGGAAACTGACGTAAAAAGTATACCATAATGAAATACAAGTACCATAGTACTCATAACTGATTAAAAATAAATTTCTCAAAAATTTGACTTCAAACCTTGGTGATTATCTCAATTTGGCCTCACCTACGATGCAATTCATTTTGTGGTGAGACCTCACATATTAATAAATAAAAGTAAATATATCTGATTTTGTAGTTGAAGTGACCAGGGAACAGTTGAATTACAAGTGACATTTCAGGGGAACTATCCCCTGAGCTATCACGGGGGAAAGGGGAGGGGGTGGGTGGGCCCTCTCCTCCCTCACCCTCTTCGCCGCCATACCGGTAGGCCTACTTCTATAATACCTTTAATTTTCAATGTGGTTTTTCTGTGTATATTGTTCGTTGCAGAGTCTACCATGTGTTTGTGTTGTCTGAATTAGCTAGCGCCTGTTTTATTTTTTGAGTGTGCACCGGTCTGAATTTGACGTCCTAAACGTGACAACAATGAAAAAAGAAATATGAAGTATGAAGTAATTTGTCACCGGATGAGTGGTCATGTATTCTGATTCTCATTATGATGAATACTGCCCTCACCATGGCAAAACCACGTACAGTATAAAATGTATTACAATTTCAATCTCAGAAATCAAACAAAGAAACATACAATATCAACAACAGGGTACACTGTTTAACATATAAAATAATTAATTGTGTTGTCATTGATAAACTTTCAAAACAATTAGACAATGAGGTGCAGGAAAACAATTTTTCAAAAAGGGTCTAAAAAGTGGGTCATATTGCCTAATGTTAAAGAATAGGAAAATTAAAGATTTTGAAAGGGTTGTGTTTGAAAACCTTATCAAAATTCACATTACAAAATGCCTGTTGTGAATTGACTGATCTTTACATTTATGCGAGTTATACTTTTAATGTAGTTTCCCGTTTCAAACACAACGCTTTCAAAACTTCTTTATTTTCTTATTTTTTAACACTCTGGTGTAATGAATTATAGTAGACCCACTTTTGATTTGGGATTCACTTTGCAACATGTTTACCTCACTGTTGAAACGTGGAATTTTATCTGGTAGGTCACAACTGGTTGTTCTATGGAATTTATTCATGCAAATTTGACAGGAGTTCTCCATTAAAATGAGAATTTAAAACCTTTTAAATAAATCTATGTATTCACTGAAATCTTCAAGATTATTTTATCTTTCTGGGTCTCTGACTTCTTTTTTTTTCGCAGCACACGCTTTTAATTATTTTTTTTTGTTATTTTGTATACACATAATTGAAAGGAGGTAAATTAAAGTTTAATTGAATTGAATTAAGTCGATTACTTACAGAGTGGAACGTTATAGCTTGGAATTGCATGTACACAGGGGCGGCGGAACGTCTTTTTTTAATTAGGTGGGACAAGGTTAAATTTTGCTCAGCTACCCCAGACAGGCTGCCCCTTTAGGCCTACACTTTAACACTCACAAAATATCTTCCTCTGGAAACACTTTAAAGAAAAATATATACAGTAAGTCAAATTTGTAAATAGTGTAATTACAAATTTACAGAAATTGAGTGCACGACGAAATTGAGAAGTTTAGAAAAATTAAAAAGGCTTCATTGTAAATTTGTAAATGTTATTCTTTATCATAATAAAATTATACTCCGATGTACTCGCTACTTATCTTCTATCTTTATCTTTTATGTAATAATTTTTGTTTCGATTCTTAAACTGTTAAATTGTTTTAGTGGCATTAATTTTTAGTACCGTAATGCCTGAATACAGGATAGTTATAAGGACCCGTTTGCATCAAATTTTTAAATAATATTGTTAAAATTAAAGAAAAAATAACAAAAAATAAGAATGCGTAGGCCTATAATGTCAACAACGTGATAATACAACAATAATCTGAATCAGTAACTATATTTTGAGTATATTTATTTAAAAATTAAAAACATTGCAATAAAACAATCATTCACAGCATTAGGTGAGCTGTAAAACTGAGTATCTATACAAAAACGCTTACAATTATACATTCAAAATATACAGACATAATTAAATTAACTAATTATAAAATCATTGTGCATTGAGGACGAGTTGATTTGGAGATGAGTTGGCTTGTTAACAAGTTGACTAGGGGACGAGTTGATTAAGAACAGGTCATTCTGGGGACGAGTTGATCGGTTTCCACTAGGCCCATTCCAACGTACAACCCCAAACGGCAGTTGTGACTGAAGTTCAACAGGGCTGTTCTTTTACTACCAAGCCTTGCAAAGTACGATATTTCTGCATGATATTTTGTACACCAGGGAATAAAACAGAAATTAGAGGAGGCTTACTTCAATGAACTTAAATTTGACGCCATATATGTCCTTCCAGGTGGATACCGGGCACTTCCTTACCGATTCCTGGTTTCATACTGTGCGATGTCACAGGTCGGATCAGGTGGATGGGGCGTTAGGCCCGGTCGTGGTCCAATATTAGAGGAACCTTGCACTTACGCACTTATAAATTAATAATCATGAACTTTGTTTTTTTGTTCATCTTTTTTCTATATTATGTTGTTTTTATTTTGGTCAAATCGTTCCTAACGTATAGACCTATTTTACTAATGGGTTGACAAGACAAGCCACTCTGACTTCTGTACGCCCTGCTGTATTGGCTGTATTCCTGTTTTTTATCTCCTGTTTTTATGGTTTGTTGTTATTTGTTTGATTGTTGTTTGTTTTAAAAAATGGATGAATTCAACTGTTGGACAAAAAAATGATAAAAGTTGAAATTAGATAAATTAGATATGGATAAACGGCTACATTACATGCTTAGAAGAATGCATATTGAAAGAAACAAATAGGACTAAGATCGAAACTGGGTCAGTAAAAAGGTAGGCCTACAATATAGTAAAAATACAAGAGATATTCTGAAATCATTTGAATGAAACATTGGCATGATTATCCAGAAATTGTTCCATCTTGTTGAGGCTCCGTTAAACAGACAACATGAGAGCAAACAGCAAATGTCACTGAGTGTCAGTAGATACGGTAGCATTGCGTGTTTCTTTTAACAAACTCGATGGTAATTCCAACGCAAAATCCTATATGCGCAGAAATTACCTGGTCTGCGGTTCAATGTTGGTACGGTGGGTTCACATTATGGCCAAATGGGGAAGCGTTACACAATGACAAGACGGAATATGTGGCAGAGTTAAACCAAATACGGATAAGTCGAAAATGGATTTACTATAACTTTAACATGCAAAAAAGAAAAAACGAAAAAAAAAACCAGTTTCATACAATGTTTCCTTGCGAAATAATAAACAAAGTTTAAACACGTAGAGTGGAAAGAAGTTTTCAGAAATCTGCATTTAAAAATTGCTTATCAGTACACCGTTACAAAGCAATCATTTTAATTTGCATTTTTTTTAACCATTTATTGATCTTATATCTGAAAATAGTTAATGTAGTATGAAAGCTGAATGTTTTTAAACAATCACCTTTCATACTATATTATCAATCAAAACCTGTATGTATGTTTTTGAAATAAAAAAAAAACAATGAACACTTAGTGTGGCAGAACTATGTCATTTGAGGCATAAGTCGAAAAATAACTTTGCGACTTGCGTCTCCTTTGGCTTGCCTCTGCCACATATTGTGGAAAACAATGTTTGCGAGTTATCCCTCCTTTGGCATGGCGATCTGTTACACATGTTTTAATAGCCTATATTTTTATTATCGTGACACCGCTAGTTGCTGGCCCAAGCAAGAGTATTAGTTTATCATGCAGGTTATGAATTTGGTATTTAAATTTTTGTCGGAATATTTTTAAAATGTTCCTTTCCCAGGCGATCGTCACTGGCGAAGTATGCGTTTTGAATAAAACATTTTTGTTTGCTATTTATTATATTAGTTTAGACGTCTTTATTATAAACATGTCTCAAACGACAGTCCAAATTCCGAAAAGGTGTATACAATGTCACAATAATGTTAAATTTGTATGATACGGATAGTAAACCCTGCTACATAGTTACAAATGTAGAAGAAATAGATTGTTTATAATTTTCTATATGTTAAAATGTATTTTTATCTTACATTTGTAATGTTCCGATTAGGTCAATTCATGTCAACAATAACAAAGAACGCATAATGCAGACAGCTTCTGTGCGTCTAAATGGCATATGTAACAGTAACCTATTCATTAAACTAGGTGTTTGGTTGGCCATGACTCCATAAAGTTCACCCGCCCTTTGCATCAACTGTTATTTTTCTTTCTGCAGGGTGACCATTTACACCCTACCAGTCAGTCACCGCTAAAGACCCCAAAAATTCGGTTGCCAGATTACTTAGTCACCGGCAACTCGACTGGTTGCAGTCATACTGCATAACCTACTTAACCAATCTAACTAACCGAATTATAGTTATTTAATACTACTCTAACGTCTATTTTAAGGTTTTATCAGGGAAACGTTCACTGTTCCCTTGTTATATTTCTTCATAATCATCAACTATATATTTTCAAAACTTTCTTTTCTTTTTCAAATGACAATATAGTTCACTTTAAATTAATTTTCATTGTTTAAATTTTGATAGTCATTCATTTTACCACACCTAGTTTTTGTTAATTCAGTCAAGTATAAAATTTGATTAGATTGCCTTTACAAGATCAATCGCCATCATGTCTTAATTGGTCTGGGGGTTCTCTAGACATTGCGGTAATCCCCACTCGTATTATATCATTAGTCATCGCAACCCGGAATTTTATTTGACAGTGTTAACAACATGAAGACATTCTCTATTATTTTATATGATGTAAAATGTAACCATATGTAATCAAGTGAGTTTGTGTTTTGGCAATATGTCTGTACGGGGACGTCTATCATAAGATAAAGGAAATTAAATTAATATCTTCGTTGTCTAGCTAGTGTAGCCGTCTTGATCTGGTAGAACTTAAACAAGCAGCCTTGTCTTATGAACAGAATACACATTGCCATGACGAGGCGCGTTGTGGCAGGCTCTTGTCGCATAATATGCTGAAGCCGATGCTTGAGTTGTGCTTTTTACTTGGATTTATCTTATCAACAAACGGCAGACTTCGGAGTTCCCCAATCAGTTCAACTAAACATCTTGTCCAGTATCCGATCTCTGGTGACTGCATGGTCCTTACAAGACTAAACAAGGTAACAAAACTCTGCAAACCCACGCAGTCTCAGACGAAAAGTACAAAGCAATATCAAGCGGAAACACTTGACAATATCTCTCGTCCATCTGAAATTAAAAGGCTACTGGAAAACAGAAAACTTCCAAAAGATCACGGAAATCTACACATAGTTACTGGAATAATGTCAAGATCAACAGAAGTTAAGAAACATACTTTGCCAAAGCAATTCTATAAAGACGTAATACCAACTTTAAAGCACAGTAAACTATTAAATCACTTTATACAAACGATGGAACCGGTGTATGGTACTCAATTAAATTCAAGAAAATCAAATAGTTTGAAAAAGGTTAGTGATGCTACAACACAGACTGTTCATACAAAAAGATATTTTCCATATAATAAAAGGAGTGTTCGACACAGTAGTATACCGAATCTAGAACCAACACTCAATGCTACAGCTAGTACCAAAGAAAACAATATATTAAATATAAATAAACTTTACCATGTGGATTTCATTAAAAGGTCTACTTCTAGTATCGCAACGAACGAAAGTACAAGGAAACAAGATGCAACAATACATAGAAACATAGAAATGATTGTGAACAATATCTCTACCTTACGTGGTGGTGGAAAATTCCTGTTAAACAACCAACCCACTGCAATGGAAGTTAATAAGCAAGCAATTTCAAATGGCGTTATAAAGTCGGCAAAAATATTATCGTTTACCAATAATAAAAATCAAGGATCGAAAAAGCTACAAGAGACAACAGCAACAGCAATGACAGATGTAGATTTTACGACCAAAAATGTTGATGCAGAATTTGAAAAGTTACAGGAGACAACATCAATACCAGTAACAGATGTAACTTTCTCAGAAAGGTTACTCGACTTATTAATTAGATCCATTGATGAATTGTATTCTATCACAAAGTCGACCTACAAATTGTATGTGAGTACGATTAATCCTTTATTTCCAAAAGATTCACTTTTCATTAAGACAGTTTCACCTTATATGAAACTTGTTTTTAACAAATCACACCATATTTTAACTTTGATAAATCTCTGTATGTTCTCATTAATAAAAATAAAACCACCCTGTTCCTCTTTCTTTAAAATCAAATTCATATAAAAAGATAATAAATTTGGGAAAATAAGTTTTAAAAGTTAATACACTGTGATTTGGCGGATCTTCTAATTAATCAAAAACAAGGTTCAACGAGCGAACGAATATCTCTGTCCATTTCTGTATAAAATCAAACTATACACACAGAGGGTAATACATTCTGGATAGTGAGTAAATTTAATTAAAAAAATTGTTGGATCTCTTTTCATTAATATAAAATAAAATAAGTTTCGCTGTCTTGAAACTAAAATTATATATAAAAATGTAATACATTCGTCAAATGTTTTAAAACTTACTATAATATTAATATTCAATGGATCTCTTCTCATTAATAAAACAGTAAACAGAATTGAATATCTTTGTAAATTTCTCTGTTAAAAATCAAATTATGCCTGTAACAAGGTATTACTGTATATAATTAGGAAAATAAGTTTCGCGAGATCCTTCAAATATCTATTTATTTTAGACTTCATGTACAAAAAATCTCAAACTTATTACTAATTTATACATATGAGCCTTCAATTGAAGTTAAGGTGAAAATAAAACTGTTATACATTCTAGCATTTCGTTATTAAAATTGTACTGTAATATAGATCATTTCAGAATTATAATAATCATTATTATTTTGTGTTGAACAATCTTTGTTATATAACAATAATAGCATTTAATTTCTTTCTTGTGTGCAGAATAGAAAGAAACACCTAAAATATATAATCTTTGATATTATGAAAATTGACTTAATTTATATTCTATCCATTTTTTTAAATACCAGTCACTAAAAAACGAACATAACCCTTGATTTAATAATAACTTTTGTTTATGTTTCTAATATAACTAGTATTTAAAATAAATATATTTAACTAATTGAAATTGTTCTCTATTTAAACACGGCTTATACCAGTTTAATTATGGTATAGACACCATAAAATTTATTTTATTTCTAGCGTTGTAAAATAGAGAGCTAGATGGTATTATAAAGAATATTTACTTTAAAGCATTATCTAAACATTACGAAAGATATTTTATAGGTCTTTATTAAAAGTTAATGAATTACAAACGCAGAAATAGTGCTGGTTTTATACTAAACAAGCTTTACAATCAGTTGGTACTTTGTCTTCTTTTATACAGCTTATAATATACATATTATTGTTAATACTTTTATGGTAGTATATACAGTAATCTTTACTTAAATTAAACAAGTTTGTACAATCAAATAAAAGTAAATACTAACTTTGTTTAAATAGTTTGCTTTTATCTGCCGCAGTATTTATCATGTGGAAGATACCTACACACGGTTCATTTATATATAGGCCTAAGTCGCAGTCTAAAAATGGACATGTTTTTCATTTTAAAGTAATTCTACTAAAATTTCAATCATATCACACAATTAACATGAAAATAAAAAATTAAATAGAAGTACAACTGGGTAAAGGGAAAAATTACAGAAAGGGTTATAAAGATAATGTAGAATTTTATTTGATTTATAGTAGTATCGGGCGTAAAACAATTTGTAAATACATTATGTTCTATGTTGATGAATCCCATTATAAATTAAATACAAGAGAATGTATTTTTGTTGGTGTTTTTGTCAAATTTGTGGGACAATAAGTATGCCTAATTATTTAAATTGAAAATACAGTTTACAAAGATTATTTTCATTTTTAGCGCAAAATATATTTTGGAAGTGATAATATTGGTAGAATGGTAAGACCTGGTATCAAGTGGCGCCAAACAGGGCTCAAGAGGTGGTTAAAACCAGTGAGTATATGTTAATATGTTCTTGTCTTGGATGGGGAAGTGGAAGGCGGATGATCTAAATATATTGTTTTCTTCTTGCCTGAATTGTTTTCTGTATATATTACACAACATTCTCTTCTCTAAAGAAATATGATGTGTCAAAAAAAAATTGTATCTAACAATGTACTATATTTGAAGTTTAGATAATTTACAACATACCAACGAATTATCACCATGATGGTAATAGAACATTCTCTAAAAAAGATTACTCCATCAAGTATAAGCCTCTAACAATACAAATAAAACATTAAATTAAATGGAAATATATACAAAACTAATTTATATAGAAAACTACTACGTAATGTTTAACCATATACACATCTCGCCAATCAATGCATGAAAACAAAATGAATCACATTAAATAAAACACACCATTGCTTCACTTAGCCTGTGTCAACAAAACACGTAAACCGTAACTCAAACTTATTTTGAATACCTCATTTTGGAAAACCCTTCACATAACTTACGTCAAAATAACTTACAAGTTATTTAACTCCTGTTTCATACTAGCATATTATTGATTAGTTTGGTTTGGAACAGTATCAAGTTTTACTATATGTATTAGATCCAATTCAGGTCTTTTGAGGTTCGAGTACTCGTCTAACAAACACACGTGTTTTCGGCGTCGAATGGGGACACGCGTTTTTTTTTTCATGCCAACCGGGGGCTACAGCATCAACCAATCAATACTGTCTCGTGCTGTGTAATCAAGGGGAAAACACTGAACGTTATAGAAGGTACACACACGATTCTAGAGAAGGCGATCTTACATAGTTGTTAAAAATGTACGCCCAAAACCCGTAAACTGGTAACAATGCTCAAACATTAAAAACACACATAGTAAAAAAATAGCGTAAACTCATTTAGGGTTATCTCAGCGAGTTCTAAAATCGGGGATATCCCCGTTTCATTGTGTATCCCCTATTTTTAGGTGTGTATTCAACCAAATGTCCCCGTTCGGCGCCAAAAACACACACTACACAGATAACTAAAATAAATGCTCTTTGAGGCGTGTCCTGCACAGCAGAATTAAATTTGGTAAATGTCTACACACCAAATTATAAATAGCACCCCTACAGCACACGTGAATGCGTCAATAGTGCAATGTTTACCACACTGCACAGGGGCGGATCCAAGATCCACCGAAAGGGGGGGGGGGGCACTTCCATGTCAACGTAGATTCGGGTGGGCGTGGTTGCATGCGTACAGAATGGAGCGCGCAGACACACACAGTGGACTATTTTGTTAAGCACGGTACGCGCGCCTTTCGCGTCTCTTCATGCGTCTTCTGCACGCACCAATCACAGTTTATGCCTTATCGTGGTGTCACGGACGGAATTAAACTGTGAACTACTTTCAATGCACATTTCTTAAATTCCCAAACAATAATACCCCATAATCTTATATCATCACGAAAAAACATTTAGTCTTAACAAAATGAAACAAGATATCTGATCTTTACTATTGTTGCACTGATACTGCTGTTATTTCTGATTTATAATACATATTGTAAATTGAAAATGGCAATTGCAAATATTTCAATGTTTGATGTCGTAAGCAGTAATGAAAGAGAAAAATCCTAAATCATTGACAATAATACCCTGTTCCCACTGCCGATCAGGCCAACTCGATCAGTCCCGATCAAAGCTATTTGGACTGATCGGGATTGACCCGAATGGTATTCGGGGTCAATCTACCTTGATCGGCATCGCTCGTGCTTCCTTCACGATCATTTTGGCGATGCCGATCAA
>JAOTQE010100942.1:0-13917 GCA_025631205.1 Nesometra sesokonis
GAAAAAGTAAGGACACTTTCAATAAAGGAGTTATAAAAGGTCTTAAGGATAATTTTGTCAACATTAAAATAATTAAGATAAGTCATTACAGTACTTTAAAAGTAAATAAATCATTGAATGGTGATGATGGTGATGATGATGATGATGATGATAATGATGATGATGTTGATATGATGGTGACTATGGCGACGACGAAAGGTACGATGGTGGTTATGATAATGATGATGATGATGATGAGATGATGATGATGATGATGATGATGATTGTGATGATGATGGTGATGATGATGATGATTATGATGATGATGATGGTGATGATGATAATGATGATGGTGATGATGATGATGACGATGATGATGAAGATGATGATGATGATGATGATGATGACGATGAAGATGATAATAATGATGGTGATGATGATGACGATGATGATGAAGATGATGATGATGATGATGACGACGACGATGATGATGGTTATGATAATGATGATGATGATGACGATGACGACGACGATGATGATGATGATGATGATGCAATGATGATGATGATGATGATGACGACGAAGACGACGATGATGATGGTTATGATAATGATGATGATGATGACGACGACGACGACGACGACGATTATGATGATGATGATGATGATGCAATGATGATGATGATTATGATGGATAAATAAATGAGCAAACAAATAACGATGGCGTGGAAAATGCTATTTCTAATATGTACCGTATTTATATAAATTATATCGCAACCCTTGCGTTATTTATTACTGGCACAATTTAATAAAGTACCGTACATCATTATCTGTCAAATTACAATGCATGAGAATTTGTATCATCTGTTTAATGATAACAATAATTTGAACCAATTATTACTTTCAGAGGTGACGTAAAACAACTACATTTAAGTCCATTAAATTATCAGGACTAGATTTTAACAGATACAGTCCTGTGTATTTCTAATAAATGCATTGTTCTGTCCACATGAATTAGCAACCACTACTGCTTAACATGGATATGGTTCGATATTTCATCTTTAGTTTGGTTTTAATTGGAACAAGTAAGTATAATTGACCTTTTCATTTCACTCCCCTTGGTTTAAAAGGTGTCTGTAAATGGGAAAATGTCTATGTACATACCCAGAACAATTAGATACTACCTAGCTTACTGACAAAATTTACCAACATTTGGACAATGATATCATGAATGAAAACACTTTCCAATGTAGGACTTAAAATCAAAAAGTGAGAATACTAAATTACACAATGTTAAAGAATAGAAAAATTGCGGATTTTGAAAGGGTTGTGTTTGAAAACCGTATCAAAATTCACATTAAAAACTACATGTTGTTAAGTGAATTTAACTGATCTTTCCATTTATGTGGGTTATATTTGTAATGTGAGTATGGATTTTAAGCATAACCCTTTCAAAATCTCTATTTTTCATATTCTTTAACACTGTATTAAGTAGTAGACCCGCTTTTGATTTCTGACTCGCTTTTCGAAACATTATTCGGTATTATCTCGTTGTCCAAATGTTGTGAAATTTTGTCAGTTACGTCACAACTAATTATTCTATAGATTTATCCATAGAAATTTTAATCCCAGAGTTTCCCTTTACTGAGAAGCGTTTATAATTTTCAATGAAAAAGACTTGTAGAAGTGAGTTTTGTTTGTTTTTCTTCAAGTTCTTCCTTAAAAATTGCTTCTTAAATAGGTTAAAAGTAACAAAGTTGAAAATAAAAGGTAAATCAATCTTGAAATGTTGACCGGATCATGTAATTGGCCATTTTTATGGACATTTTGGTTGAACAACGTTTGTAAAATAGAATGTTCATAAATAAGAAGTTGAGGCGGTAGGCCTACTCGACTTTAGCCAAAGTGAAGATACTGTTTTGCCCACTACTAATGTTTTGATGATGATAATCGTAGTCGTCATCGTCATTGTCACCGTCATCGTCATCACCACCATCATCAAAAATATCATTAAGGAGTGTTGCATTGACGCGGCACCCAAACCGGCCACAAAATGTGGGGGTGGGGAGAGTGGTTGGTGGGGGTGGGGGACTATTTCCGACCGAGGTGGGCGTGCTCCCCACTTTCAATCAGACAACAAAGACAATTAAATGTTATTTGCCATGTTTTTCGTAGAGGCGGGGAAACAGCACTTTGTCGATTTTAGGGTGGGGGTGTGGTGGGTGGGGGCGCCGGATGCGCCTCCTTCTAACTCCACTCCTGGACCATCCCTAATTGATCCAAAAAACAGATTACTGTATCTCGTTTTAAAAACAATGGAATAGTCTTCTGGAGTTGAAGGCGTACGTTGCTGGAATGCACTAGGCTACCCCTTCAATTAGGAATTACTATGGTCATTTACCGCAATTCTTTTTAATTTAGTTGCTAATAAAATTCCATCGGTTTTCATAGATATAATTATATGTGAAAGTTCTTTGAAGTAAAACAAAAATTATGCTTACTTGTATATGATTCGTTGACTCTCAGCTAACATCAATCAACATCATCAATTAGAAAAGGCATTCCAATAATGGGAAAAAAAAATTAAGGAATCAATCTGGATACGCAAAACTAAGAATAATATGAATCGAGACGATCGGGTGGCATATCAATTAATTTAGGCTGTTCATGTTCTTCAAGTTATTTCATATTATTGTATTGCTTTTTTTCATAAAGTAGATTTTAGGACTATATTGAAAAACAGTATAGACCTATATTTGAGTGCGTGTACTTGGTGATGGTGGGGGTTGACTGGATTGGTTGTGGTGGTTTGTGTCGGGGTGCTGGGTCCTGTCACGGTGCTGGGTCCTGTCTCGCAGGGGTGTGTTCTACGTTGGTTGAAATGAGTACCGTACTGAACCTTCTTGAAGTTGATTAGTGGTTTCCGAATCCTTTTAACATTTGTAACAACGCAGAGTGTGTTTTAAATATGTTTAATACAACTTGTCTTGTGTGTAGGTCTACTACTTTAACTCATTTTAATTTTGTATTAATATGTATAGTTTTCAATAATGTACTTCGAATCGACCAAACAGTGCGACTTAGGTTCTAGGAGTCCCTACATAATGGTCGCTGTGCATCTATTTTTATTAGTATTTTTATTGTATCTGTATCTTGAGGTGCAAACACAATTTCTGGTTATTGCCGCATTGCAACAGTGACCAAATACATTTTATCCCCACCCCGCCCCCTTAAATCCGCCACCGCTATTGAAAAGGGGCACTGTAGCTTTTTTGACCTTGCTTTCCATGGGATCATGGGTTCGTTTTCTTACCCCGACCAAACGTACATCGCTGGACACTCACTATACGCCTAATCATCGTCCGGTAGCCTTAACGGAGGGGAAACTTTCTGTTTGATGTGACACAAAATAAAAGTAAAGTGAAAATCTCTTTTTCAATAGGTGTGGCCGATGAGGTGTGTTATGGTGACCTCGGTTGCTTCAACAATGACCTGACTTGTCACAAAGTATCGTTCCCACCAATGGCACCAGACGTCATGGATGTCAAGTTCCATTTGTATACTCGTGTGAACCCAATCGTATCTTCGATCATAGATCCTGATGTTCCAGAATCGCTGACAATGTCTTACTTTAACCCGTATTTAAAAACAGTGGTTCTCATACACGGTTGGACCGATACAATTGGAGGCTGGACCGATGATATACGAGATGCTCTATTGCAGCACGTAAGTAAAAGTTATTTATTATTGTTTAGTTATCCCCATTCCCAATGTATTTAATCTATTTATACAATTGCAATTTAAAGACGTTAAGTAGCCTATAAACTGATATCACTAGAGGTTTGGTTTGAGATGAAATATTTTAGTATGTTACATTAAGGGTAACACATAGCTCCTAAGTACAAACACTTCATTCCAATGGGGTTCTTGTGGTTATTGGTCAGTAAGCCTACGACAAGAGACAATCTCCTACTCTTTTTCTAACGGGTACTGCTGCTAAATGTGCACACAGTGTGGATCCAAGGGAGGGTGTGGGCACTCGGTCCGGTCCCCTTGTAACTTGGCAAAATGTAATACCTGAGGCAGCCAAAAAATTGCCCCAAAAAATTGCCTCAAAATATGTACCATAGAGCACCCAGAGGACCATTTACTCGGCTCAAACGAGCCCTGATGTAATAATAATTATTATCTGCCTTTAAAGGAATCTGCGAACGTAGTAGCAGTGGACTGGAGTAAAGGAGCTGGTAATATCATCTATCAGAGATCTTGCCAGAATGCCAGAGTAGCTGGAAAGACGGTTGCCTTGTTCCTTAAATTTCTTCACGATATTACTGGCGCTACTTACAGCAATATACACTTGATTGGTCATAGTCTTGGTGCCCACGTAGCTGGCTATGCAGGAGAAGCTCAACCAGGCATCGGACGTATAACAGGTCTGGTTTAAATTCAGCAGTTTTGAGTAAGGATGACTGACTGACCAACCGACTGATCAATCGACGGAACAACCTAGTGGCTGGCTTTCTTGCTGACCGGACTGACGTACTGCGTGGATGGGTAACTGATTGCCTGTTTGAAATAAGCTACCGTAGTTGTTCAAATCATCCACTCAGTCAGGCTCATTTATATCAGGGAACAGACGACACACACACAATCAGTCGATCAGCCAGTCAAGTGAGTCAATTAGAAGACTCAGTCACGTTGTCAGCAGCTGAACGGGCGGCAACTTTAGTTTTAAGTGAGATTTCCTAGGCTGTTCGCACGAAACTTTTTTCGGTCAAACCAGGGAACAGTTAAATTTAACTGTTCCCTGGTCAAACATACCGGTGAATCTTATTCGGTAAAAATATGCTAGTCGTTTGGTCAGTCCGTCCGTAGTCGGACAATCAGTGAGTCAACACCCAAACCATGAGTCACTCAATCGGTTTACGTTCGGAGTCGGTCTGTCAATCAGTCGGTCAGTCAACACAAAACCAATCGATCAGTCAGTCGGTCAGCCAGTTTGTGGCCAGTCAGTGACGTCAACAGCTGAACGAGCGGAAAAGGTTTGTTTTACGGAGTGATATTTCCGGTCCTAAGCTTTCCGCACTGGAGTTTTTTTTTTCGGTCAAATAACCGGCAAATCTGTTATTAACTGACTGATCACTGACATTAGCGAAAACAGTCGACAGACGAATCAAGCAATATTCCAACTGACCTACAAAAACCACTACAAATGGTAATGAATTAATTAGGTAGATAATATCTTACGACCGATAATGAATTAATTAAGAACCATTGTTTTCTAATTTTCAGGTAGCGATGCCGCAGGCCCAGGGTTTGCAGCTTACGAACGTCAGTGTCGGCTAGACACAACAGATGCTGATTTTGTGGATGCTATTCATACTGATGGAGAAGTCCTTGGATTAGGCATGCATAGGGCGGTAGGTTAAGATTCAGAGGCGTTTTTCTTTTAAGGGGGGGGGATAGAAGGCTTAATCCCCTTTGAAATTGACACAAAATACATTAATAGGTTGTACTATGACAAACAACGGTTAAATAATAGGGCCATATAGGGATCCCAAGACAATGAAATATCCAGTGAGTGATTGGGGTGCTCGAGCACCACTCTTAAGAGATAGAGAAATATAGTATAAAAATAAATTTAGAGGCATGAGCACCCCGTCAAAAGAAATAAGCACCAATATCAGAGGACAAAAAAAATGACACACGGTAGGAAGAAAAACCACGAAGCCAAACACAATAAAAAGCGTAAATAAAGGAAATCACGTTTTTTTTTCTGTTTTTTAAAAATCTTTTTTGGTTTTTCTTTTGGCTTGTCAAAATCCTATCAGGTTGAACATCCCCGTCCTGATTCCTAGGTACGCCTCTGTAAGACACATTTACTTACTTACTTTACTTGCTAACTGAGTCCCAGATCCTTCATCAGAAGTCCTGGGAAATAGAGCATACATGCTTATAGCCCCCTCGATGAGAATAACTTTAAAATATTCGTGGGTTATCAGACTAAAGTTATTTAAAAGACTTGAAGTGGAATTAACGGCATTATTACTACAGAGTTTCATGTACTTACACTTCGCCTGGAGAAAGACCCTAACCTAAAGGTAATTCGAGAATAATGATGAGTTAGTTGATAATGATGAAACAACTACTGTATTCGGAAAGAATGTCGGCTCTCAATAATATGACTGGTGATAATTCGTTCCAAAACCTTAGAAGCAAGTTAGGTTTATAGGTCTGTTGTATGAAGGATCATTCTTGTATTTACTTTTTTCAGATAGGGACTACCAATGCCTCTTTCCATGACTGTGAAAACGTATAGTAGGTTAAAATAGATGCAAATGAAGAAGCTAATTTATTACGTAATTCAAATAAAACCCTCGCATGGATGCCGTCGGGTCCAATGATAAGATTTCAACAGAAACAATAGAAATATCTAGAATTATCGATTGAGAGGTATTCCAGGTACTCTGCTAAAGAGTTGTTAAACAGTTCTTTTATTGTCAGGCACAATGTCATGATGGCAATCTTCATATTTTATATTTTGCCCAATGATTAAATACGCCTACTTTATGACATTTTTAGTTTACAAAATTAAACTCATCTTTAATTTAATTTGAGTGCCCATAACCACTAGAAAATTTAACATATTTAAAAACAAATACTCGCATCTCTATCAGCTTCGGCTCATGGGCCTATACCATCCTTATAGATTATGTAAGTTGGTAGACAAACCCCTACTATTTTCTAAAGAATGTACTGCGTTCTTTACGCAGACATGAGTATTGGTTCAAGACGGTGATTTGGTTTAATTCGTGAAAGACGATTAAAAGGCACCCATTGCGTTACACAGCATGTGGATCGTCATACCTTTCTGATGTTTAAATATTAACGACAAACCTCACACCACTAAAACTTTATCATCCGTTGGTGGCGCACTTCATTAAAAACTTACAATAAATATAATATAAAGACTTGGAGCAAGTCTAACATGAACCATGATGCACACGAGACCAATGACTTAACCATGACTCATCTCGTGAAAAGACGGTATACAATACTTAATTGTATTTCTACCCTCCAACTGAAGGGAGTGCAGATGTCTTCGATCGAACGCAAAGCGGACCAGCAATACTCTATGGTTCACTATAGCTTCCTCTAGCAGTGGCGGATTTAAGGGGTGGGGATTAACAGGCTTAAGTCACTAAAATTGACCCGAAAAAATAATCTGGTCTAATGGCAAATAGATGTACAGCGGCTGCATAATGGACTCCTGGAGTTAAAGAAGGACCATTTACTGCGAACAGTGTTCTTTTTTTTAATTTTCAATACCTAAACCGAGATTTAAGCCCCACCCCTAAATCAAAATCTCGCGCCGGTCTAGGGGAAGTAGACCATTGTCAACTTCTCTTCAAGCAACAGAAAGTCCAGTCCTATGCCTCGTTGGCTTGTAAAGAATTTACTTTTGTAACAATATTACCACTCAATTATGTTTTAATATTATATTTTTTAAATCTAAATTTCAGTATGCTCACATGGACTTTTATCCTAATGGTGGAAAGGATCAACCCGGATGCAGAAAACCACTTTTCCTTGACAGTAAGTTGATACTCGCCGGATGATGAAACTCCAGGTTTAGTGAAAGTACAGTTCTCAAAATCTGTTATTATGTTGATAATTCATCAGTAACAATAATACTAAATTACCGGGGTGTTGAGTTAGACGAGAAAGAGAAAAGACATTTGCCTTATTTTGAGTATTTTATTATTTTTTTGGTTATACTTTTGTTAGGTATTTGTCAGCATTTTATTTTTTTTGGGAAATTGTAAGTGTATGGCCCACATAATATAAGAAGGGTGCTTGTGTACTTTGACAACTTAAGGCAGGGAAGGGGGTGGGTTGCCGGCTGCATCCCCTATAATTCCGCCACAGTTAGGATGGATTATGATTCAAACGTTTTTTTTTCCATCCATCCTTTTATACATGTCTTAATAGTTTATATTTCTATGTCAAAACGGTAATTTAATCACCGTTTGCAATTGTTAACTGATATATCAATAGTTCTCTCTATTTTGTTTTTTCTGTTTCTAGATGGATGCAGCCACGCTCGTTCGATGCGTTTCCTACTTGAGAGTATTTTATCGGATAGTTGCAGATTCAAAGCGTTTCCCTGCCAGAATTTTGAAGAATTCAAGGCAGGAAACTGCACAGAATGCGGACCTCTTGGGTGTCCTGAAATGGGTTATTATTCGGATAAATATAACAATCGAGCTAGAGGAAAGTTTTATCTTAGTACAAATGATGATAAGCCATACTGTATTTCATAGATAGGCTATTTAATGTTTTTGTGGGGAAAACGAAACAAATCAACTCACTGTCTCTCAGACGTCCGAGATAAAAACGTTCACGTCAGGGACTTAGACAACTGACTAGCCTACTCTTCTTTTCTTTATATTAGATGTTATAGCGTTTTTATTGATTAATTTTATCAGAGACACCACGAAGAGACATGAACCTCTATGGGCGTGTACAAAAACGGGCGTAAATAAACGCAAAACGCGCGCGTGCAGTGATTAACCAATAGGAGCATTCGTAGTGTATCTCTACGCGCGTCTTTGTGGAAGCGTCATTTTAAAGTACGAAATATTATTTTATAATCTATGATTGTAATGCCAGGTATTGTAGTTTAGATGAGTACCTTTTTGGTTAACCACGTTTAGACAATTTCAAGACTAAAAGCTTGAAAATTCGGATTTAAATGCCTTATAATTAAAATATTATTAATCATAAAAATTGTTTCATATGACTTCAAAAATCAATCTATCTTATTTAAACTGACTGACAATTTGAAAATAAATTTGTACGCATGCAAGCATCCAATTTGTATAAGGGCCATGATTTTGATTGTGATTCTGATTCACGTCCCGTTGCAACGAAATTGCTCCGCGTGAGATGAATAATCTACTACTAATAAATTTCTTTTGAACTATGATTTTTCTGGTGAAGACATCGAAGATGACGATGAATGGTGTTAAGGTATAGTAACTTATTCTTATTTGCATAATCGATTTATTTTAGATGTCCATTTTATATTTTTTTTATAGCTGGGTCCTAAGTAGGCCTACTTGCTTATTTAAATTCTCTTCAAATTTCGATGATCTCTTTTTACAAATAATTTAAATTGTTAGGTGGAAGTTTGTAAAAAACCAAAACAAAAGGAATCCTATTCAAATAGCCAAGGGAAACGATAAACGAATTCGAATATTCACCAAATAATTCGATTTTACTACACCAATTCGATTACACCCAACCAACCTCTCCATCGAAATCTGAATTTTTACATTTGTATCTGATTGACATAAAAATGATAACATGTTGACGCTACATGGCTCCATTTTATCTTTTTTTTCAAACCCTTTCAAAGAAATTGAAATTATATGATACTGTTACTAATCTGGCAAATTTTTACGTGTTATAGCCTGAGTAGTCTCTGGGTTAAAATAAACGTGGCAGAAAAAAAAAAACCCCGAACAACATGTCACACGTTGCATCGTCTGTCAGTTGTCATGGGGAGAACGCGTGGTGACACACATCATGCGAGTGTCTTCTGGAAAACTGTCAGGCTCTAGTGTCAGAGAGATTCTTCTGCCAGATAGCCAGACTTCGATGAATGAAGACAGTTTTCTCCGCGGGAGAAAATTATTTGATTGCACTGAAAAGTAGTGGAAAGCGACAACAATGTCAAAGAATCCCAGGTGAAAAAGTGGAAATGTTCCTTTTATTACAGTGTGATCTAAAAGTTGTAAAGAACAAATTCTTCAGAAAGAAAGTGTTGGCTTAGAATACAATCTTTAGCATATGAAAGAAGCATTTTTGTTTGCAGAAAGACAATCCCAGCACTCATCACAGGTACAGCGTGCCATGAACCTTGACTGTGAGAAATACGAACTGTAATGAAATCGTAAAAGTGACTGAGGAAAGTGATGAAAGGGTTCGACTGAAAAGAAAACTCGATGAAAAGACCTCGATGGTAAGTTTTCGACTTAGCATGTAAGAAAAGTTGCTTCATCGACGACTTTCCATTTCAGATTACGTGAAATAGACTGAACGAAAATTTCAAGATGATGCGTTGTTGATTCTTGAATTTATGTCCTATGAACCTAAATCTTAAAAGATGAAATTCAAATCTGGAATATATACTTGAGAACATGATTATATTTAAGATTCTGCTTTCTTAGAAGCTGATATAATATTCAAGAGATATAGAGTCCCAAAGTACGGCTAATTTTTAGGCCCACTCGGCATGAATATTGATGAAGAAAGAAATAGGCAAATTAATGAATCAAACACAACAAACTGGCATTAGGGAAAAATCAACCTAAAGCTAAAGTCCGACACAGAAGTAATAAAACACAGGAATAAATTTGTAGTTTCTTCGTTATTCTATCACAGAATGTATGTTTTATTGATCATCACAGAAAGTTATTAATAACTAGGCTTTTATGCTTAAAGTGAACGAAGGTTTTGTTTGTATAAAGACATGGTACAGTATCACATTTACTCATGTATTGTCATACTGCAAGAAACATCAGTGCAGTTAACATTCTTGTTTCTTATTTGACATTTTATGGGTTAACCGGTATTATCTAGCCATTTTTAATCAATAAAACATAGTGCATTTCAATTGGTGCAACTAGACTTAAAGCCCTCGTGGCTTTAAATGAATTTCTCCCACACCATTACTATTTGGTACCTACTTCGTTTTATATATTGGACGTATTGATGATATTTGTATGTTGTTACATAGTTTAATGCAATTTCCTAGGGCCATATACTGTTTGATGGTTTCTATTTTAATAATAAGGAGGTTTTACAAATTTACGAAATACGATAATGAAAACGGATACGTCACACTTACATTGTTTAAGTTGCTAAATGTTTTCAAAAGTATATCAGATTCTACACCTCCGAATCGTTGATGATCACCATAAAATACTTACCAACTGTGACCATGGAGTAAAGAAGTCTATAATTTCTTTACTCCATGATGTGACAAATATTCAAGGTGTTCTATTCAAATGTTTCACGAATTTATGACGTACCCGTTTTTGTTTTTTTTTGTATTTTGTAAAGTTGCGAACAATATCAATAAATTCATGACGTCTGCGGTAGGCCTACACCAATTATCTAGCTATGAAATGAACTGTTCTACTTGATAGATCGTCGTCAGAAGTGAGATTGCATATAATTCAGAAAGTGGGGATAGGCCTATCCATAACAATATGGCTATTTTCGATGTCTACAATTTGTTTTGTGCTTCTATAGGGCACTCCAACCCTCTAAATTATAATATTAACATTATGTTAATTAATAACTTGAACTTGAAATTAATTTGTTTTAATTTGTTTACTAAAATTTTTACAAACCGTAATCCGTATTATTAATTACTCTGGTTTAATCAAGTTTTTGAGCAAACAAAACGGGTGCTTATCTGAGGTTTTAAGGTAGAAGGTCCCACTGGCAGCACTAAGATCGGCGTAGTAACCCATTGATGGGCAGCCAAGTAGTCCACATGATGTACATTTACCATTCTCAAACCGTTTATTAGTGAGACATGGGAAAGATGAAAAACAATTTTTCTTGTCGATGCTTTCGATGAACAGTTCAGTTGCTCGGCTATGACTGCATGAAACTTCTGTCATATTTGCTGGAAAAAAGCAAAGTATTATTTATTTTTTTTAGTGTCACATCCAACAGCAAAGTTTCGCCACATGCAGACTTAAAACTAGCCTACGTCACACTTTCTAAACAAAGTATCATTATGTCTGGGAGTGGCGCTGTTTGGTCGTGATAAATAACCTGGTTTTTGATCAGGTTCGAAACCCACACGGGATTGAAGGCAAATATGTAAATAACCAAGTTACAACTCATAGTCGGTCCCATTACCTTTAACACACTGTATTTGATACCGGTAGTTTACAGGTAAAAATATTTTTTTGGTGGGTGGAGGAGCTTCTTGTGCGTCCCCCGCCCACTAAGATCGTCAACTTACATATGCCCTCATATATTACAAGCGTTTCCCTAAAATTTTCCTCCAAAATAAAAGGACAACTAGCAATCGAGGAAACAGGTAGGGCCCTTAAAAAAAGATTAAATCACATAAAAAATACATCGATGGCAACACTACGAAAACACAGACTCGCACTACCAGGAGATCATCGTCTAATGAGGTACATAAATCAGCGATCACATATCACATGACACAACACAATAATATACCAGATTAAAGAGATATTGTCATTTTACACAAAGAGTAAGATTGGCTTAAATGGAAAATTAAAGAATCCATAACCATAAAGCAGGGCAACATAATAAACAGGGACGAAGATTCACACCAACTCTGTCATTTACACGATTGTATACTAACGACTGGACATCGAAAACCTAGGAATGCCTGTGTTGAAACCAGTCCAGCATACAGTCAAGCATAGAACAACAACTTACGATGTTTAGCTGATAAGCTTAACGAAACTGTCTTGAAAAGTAAGTTTTACTGGTTTATTTTGATGGATATTCCTATTACTAGAATCTTTAAAATGATAAAACAATTTTTAGTAAAAACATAAAATGCGGTGTCCAGAAAGTTGAGAAGCTATCTGTGTTGAGGAAGCCGTAAAATATGAGTCATAAGGACGTATATACATAATTGCACAACTTTGGCCCGCTATTGGCAAAAATTATCGTAAGCGGACACCTCCCGTAAGCGGAAATTTTTCCAAGACTCGAGAGTGTCCGCTAACGAGGGGTTCAACTTAGGCTATATTACAAAGATTTACTCACCAAACATGTCAAAGACTGTTTCTGGACAACCAGGTTGTTCTTTACCTCCGTTCGGATAGAAGTCCATGTGTCCAACCTGGAAAATAAGAATAAATAATAGATGTATTATTTTAACGGCTAGATAGTGAAGTTCCATAGCATACATAGCTCAAAAATACAACTCCATGGAAGCGCTTACTATTGAAGGGCATGTCCAGAATCCAACCAATCAAATCACCTACATTTTTAACGTTTTTACTACCAGAGCCGCGAGGCGTGCGTGATTGGTCAGATCAACGCACGTGACTTTGTTCAGCCATGTTGTTACCAAAAAGATTTGCGTGCGCTATGTTATAACACTGTGTAGCATATACCGCATAGTATATTTTTTTAATATTTCATTTGTAGTTTTTTTTTCTACATACGGCTCTGGTTGCTACGGCAAAATTGCGCCCCAAGTCTTCATGAAAGTTTCTGATTTATCAATAAATGGAAGAAAAATTTAATCCAAATATTTAAAAAAAATGACAACGTAAAATATATGTAACACATAAATAATTTTTATGACAAATAAATGTTAAAAGTACAATCATTATAAAACAGCGCGAGCAGCGCTGCTCCATAACCACCCTTACATTCTCAAGTAGAAACTCCCTAAATATTGGCGAATCTTCCATTGATTACACGTTTTCCCTTGATAATATTGATTTCCAAAATCTGTAGCTGAAATCTCCATTGCCTTAAAACCATTGCATATAAACTTGGCGTAAGGCATGGCAAAACCACCAAGTTGTCGGGAAGTTGGAAAATAGAGGTAATACTGAAACCATATTGCACTTGTTGTAAGCTATAAAATGAGGGTAAACTATCAAAATCGGACAATTATAACCAAAGTTATTGAGCAAAATAGTCAATTTTTTTTTTGTATTTCTGGTTGTTTATTTGCTTATCTCTCAACAACTTGATGGTTTTACCATGCCTTGCCTCATTTATCTTTCTGTAATATCGTCAATGTTAACTGTAAAGAGGTTTCAAGATTATTACGCACGTGTGTAACGTCGTATTTTGTAATAATTGTCGTATTTTGTAATACCTGTCGTATTTTGTAATAAACTTGTCGTAT